>CM060949.1:204572776-204822776 GCA_030765055.1 Mantis religiosa | reverse complement strand
AATAAGCTAATATATAAAATAACAAGAAATTGAATAATGTGTTAGGGTTCGAAACTTGAAGGATGGTCTCGCTTATCTCAGCCCACGTTTTACCCCTGAGCTACAAGAGCAGTTAAAACAGCATGCCTTATATAACATACACACACACACACACTACATATATATATATATTTTTTTTTTGAGAGATGCTTCAAATTCGCCTCCGCAGCCTTCACCACTGCTTCTGATAATGGATAAAGCCTCTAATGAAGGCGTTTCTTCAAGTTAGGGAATAGAAAAAGTCACATGGTGCTTGATCCGGACTACAGGGAGGGTGAGGGATAAACTTCACGTTGAATTTTGCAAGATATTCAGCAACAATATTGGCAATATGCGGTCGCGCAATATCGTGGTGTAGCATCCAGCCTACTTCACGGAAATGTGGTCTTTTGCGCCTGATATGGACTTGCAATGTTTTCAGGACATCCCTGTAGTATTGTCCAGCTACTGATGTGTGTGCAGGTACAACATACTGATAAACCATTCCATGAATATCAAAGAATGAGATGACCATATCTTTCCCAGCAGAAGCAACCACTTTTGCTTTTTGAGGGTTGGTGATGAAGGATATTTCCCCACTGAGCTTTGCTGTTTGCTCTCAGCAGCAAAATGATGTAGCCATGTTTCATCAGCAGTGATTGCGTTTGACAGAAACTCCGGTTCTTCCTCTAACATCAACTTTAGCTGCATGTTACCTCCATGGCAGCGGTAGGCGATACTGAACATGTCTGAGCTTGCCTGCTTCTCACAGGCGGGAACCAGGAGTACCAAAAATGAAACTACCACTGCGTGTTTGTTTCACTTTAAGCTAACAGAATATAATGAGATTGAATTTTAGTGCGAAAAATTATGACCGAAAAAGTTATGATCATTCCTTAATGAACAACCCTCATAATTTTAGTTCTCTAAGAATAAAATACTTAATATAATTAAGATATTTCTAAAGTGAGTTTGAGTAATGTTTAATACTGTTACTTTGCGGGTTCGTGAAATGAAAAGTCCAATTACACAAACTCAACAATGTTCTTTATTTCCACCGACATACAGTTTAACACTTGCCAATTACACAGAATTACGTACTGCACACAACTACAATTCACCAGTTCGTCCGTTAAAGTTACAATTGCACTCGCGATTACGTAAACTCCGATGCACATACACAGTCTTCTCGTCCTTACACTAGCACTGCACTCTTACGCTGATTGCCAAGAACTCTGACTGACTCACTGACTCCTCTTGCACGACCTGTTGCTTATATAGGGTCCGCTTGCCGATCTGGAAGGTTCTCCAATAGATGAAATATCCCG
Source organism: Mantis religiosa (assembly GCA_030765055.1). Taxonomy (NCBI): domain Eukaryota; kingdom Metazoa; phylum Arthropoda; class Insecta; order Mantodea; family Mantidae; genus Mantis; species Mantis religiosa. Next base: position 204,821,430 of record CM060949.1, on the reverse strand, counting down.
TAAGTTCGAGAACACAGGTGGAACAGAAGGAGACGGCGCAGTGATGTTTTTGTCCCAGCCATCTCCTGTCACCACTGTAAGACAAACGAGGGGGGGCGTGGCTAACACGGACCTCCCCTGCTCGCCCGCTCACAGCTGGTTCCATAGGGTGTTCCAACGATCGGGTGACAATACATATGCGTTGAAATTATTAAATGTATTATATATTTCACCGCAATGGCGAATTATTATGAATTTTTATATTTCCTCTGGAGGTCAAAATAAAGTCTACTATTATGTGTTTAAAATGGGATGGTGTTTATCCTTGAGCGCTACTAGGTGAGTAACCTATGGAAGTCCTGCGTTGTTGTCGTATTCCATTCCCGCTAAGTGCTGTGTGAGGAGCTCCAACCTAATCAATTTGTATGAACTACTATTCGCGCTATAACAAAAATTCAGATTTTTCCAAAACTGATCCATGTGGAATGTAGAGAGTAATGTAACTATCATAACCATGAGAACCCCATTATTTTAGCTCAAATACTTTTTCTAATACAAATAAATAAAACACTATTACCTGTATTACAGCGATAAATCGCGACGTAAGCACCGTTTGAATAACATTATTGGTTGACATGTATGTGTGTACGTATATTTGTAATTACTCATAACTGAAACGTAAATGTTTGACATGACGTAATAAGAGAATTATTTTGAATAAGCCAATTCGAGAGAGAGGAAACAATAAATTACCGGCTGTCCTGGCACAACGTGTCTGGTCACATTATATCGTTGTTAATGAATGCTTCGTAATCTCAGTTCAAAGTGGTTGGTGTGTATATATATACATATACCTTTAATTACTCAGAACTGAAATTTAAAATACTGCATGACGATATAAAAGAGTTACTGTGAATAAGTCAAGGTGTTAAATTCGAGAAAGAGCAAACAGTTAATTTCCTGTTAGACTGTGGAATACTGTATGCTTATGTTTATGAATGAATGCTGGATAACAAGTGTTTATTAACTCTGGAGAGTTCATATCAAAATAATTCAGTTGTTCTTACACAACAGTAGATTAAGAGTTAATAGTACAATGGCTCCTTGCGGTAAATTTAGTGGCGAGTCAAAAAGACAATTATTGTGAAGTCAGGACCGACGTATTGTTTTTAAAGTGTACACGTTCTTCAAAAACTGGGCAATCAGGAATATAGAAATCAGCTCGATTTCAAAAATACTCAACGGCTTACTGCTAAGGCGTGTCGTGTAAGTAAAACAAGTGTGTCCCGCATTTCTATTAGAAAACCAAGTAATTTGTAAGCTGTATTCATAGTTTTAGTGTTTGAAAATATACATAATTTGCGAAAATGCTTTTGAATTTGGCAAGTGCATCATTGTAAAGGTTTGTAAAATATAATTCGCTTACCCTTACATTTAGCGCCATGTAAACGTGCATGCTGTATGAGTGTGGGAGAGAGAGGGAAATACAAACGCGTGGGGTAACAAGCTGGCAACGCTTATGATTAGCAGGACTTCAGAACTCTTTCCCTTTGAATCGCATAATAATTCCTTCTCATAATATACACAACTGTAATGTTATATATATATATATCTAAATCCTGTTGGCATGTGTTATATCCAGCGAATGTCAAACGTAATAATATGAGAGAATTTTTATTTATGTTTGATTAATGAGTCACCATGTTTTCACTCAAACTTCACATACTTGTTGTAGTACAACAACGAGTAAGTGAAGTTTGAGTTTAAACATAGTGACTCATAAATCAAACATAAATATGAAGAATACTTCACTGTTAATAATGCTTCTGCATTCAATATTTATGAGAGAACTTAATTTACAAGAATTACTATAAAGGTATTAGCAAAATCATTAACAATCATATAAGGGTTTCCGAATATCCTCTCCTCTTTGGGTTATACACGTATCTTTGCTCCACAATTACCATTATCCCATTAATAAACTGAACTATTGGATCGCTGGGATATTCAGTAGGAATATATAAGTAGTGGAAGAAAGTACTGTACATTGGTTCAACAATTTAATTCAGCATAATGTATAAGGTAACAAAATACAGAATTTCAATTTTAAGCGTTGGAAGTGATGAAAGATTTCAAATAGGCAACGTTGGCATAAACTCCAGGATATCCAGGAGAAGCGCAGCCAGCTCCCCAAGACACGATACCAGAGAGTTTTCCGTCAGTGAGCAGAGGACCACCAGAGTCTCCTTGGCAGGAATCCTTGCCACCTTCTTCAAGACCAGCACAGATCATGCTATCAGTGATACCTCCATATGCGGCATAAGCTTTGTTGCACGCATTACGGTCAACAATTGGTACAGTCACCAACTGAAGCTGTGTAGGAAGACTGCCTCCAGAACTGAGGGTTCCCCAGCCGCTCACTGTGGCGATGGTTCCAGCAGATGGTTCGGAATCAGTCAGACTGATTGGCTGCACATTCTCGCTCATACTGAATGGCTGAGACACCTGCAAAGACACCATTGTTTACATTTTAATTTAAAGAACACCGTATCTTTGTTGTCATATTTGTAGGATGGGTGTATTGCGTACATATTGTTGAAACATATGTTTTATACCACTTATAGGCCTATAGATTTTTATATTTGTTGTAAGATAAATCATTCAGTAAGGAGCTAACATTTGTGGAAAATTGTTTTAATTAGTACTAAGTACACAAATATCTACTACTGTTTTTCACACATGACGTTTTCTCTTTTCCCTTATAATGTTTACAAACATTTAACAAATAACCATAGATACAGCGCTGTTACCTACCTTAACAACACAAGCATCATTATCAATGGTGTAGTAGTCGAACTGGGGATGTACAATGATTTTGCTGGCCTGATGTAGGGAGCCGCCACTGCCTCTTTTGCTGCTGCCAGCACGGAAGCGCACGTTACCTGCAGATACTCTGAAATTGGTAGACGTTGATGTTATTGTAAAGTGTGTACGTCATTACTATTTATTAATGATTAATTGGATTATGGAATTGAAGACATAGTTATGTCAATCTCGAACCAAATGCATCGAAAATAAAAATACACTATTAAAAAATTCATTCGAAATATTTCTGCTTTAGTTTGAGTCTACCTTCCATGAAAACTCCTTTGAAATATTATGAGGGCGGGTCAAAAAGTAATGCCTCCTATTTTTTCTCTTTTAATTGCCAAGAAAATTGAATACAATTTACATAGCTTGAAAACCAAATCTTTGTAGATTAATTTAACACTATTCAATATAATCTCCGTCCTTTTTCACAGTTTTAGTCCATCTTTCAACTAGGGCATGTATTCCAGTGTGGTAGAACACACGGTCTTACTTCCTAAGCCATTGACGCACGGACGTTTTCACAGCCTCCTCATCTTCAAATTGAATCCCACGATGAGCTTCCTTTAGTGGCCCTAACAGATGGATATCTGATGGTGCCAGGTCAGATCTGTATGGGGGTGAGGTAAGACTTGCCATACCAATTTCTCTATTTCTGCTGTGGTGTAACGGCTGGTGTGTGGTCTTGCATTGTCATGCAAAAGAAGATCATCTGCCATAGCTTTTGTTGGGGAACTCGGCGAAGACGTGCTTTCAGCTTTTTGAAAGTTCTGACATATTTGACAGAATTTATTGTGCATCCCTGCTCCAAAAAATTATTCATAAGCACACCGTCTGCATCCCAAAACTGTCGCCATAGTTTCCCTGCCGACGGCTGAGTTTTGAATTCCTTTTTTTGTAAGGTGACGTTGTGTGATGCCATTCCATTGACTGCCTCTTGGATTCAGGTTCAAAATAATGAACCCACGTTTTGTCTCCAGTAACAATTTTTTCCCAGAATCTCCGCTCCCTCAAAATTGAAGCACTGCAAGTGTTCGGAGGCTATTGCTTTCCTTGTTTCTTTGTTTTGGACGGTTAACATTCTTGTTACCGAACGTGACAAAAAAATTTTGAGTCACACAGAACTTGAATAATCATCACCACACTGCCTTTACTGATGGAGGTAATGCGACACAATTCACCTGTTGTTACCCGGCGATCACCAAGAATGATATCGACTTGCTGAATATTGCATGGAGTCACTGCTGTAACTGGCCTGCCGCTTCGCTTTTCATCTGCCAATGTTGTTTGCCTTAAGTTTCGTTACAGCGACAAACTCTTCGTCTAACAGTGCTGACATACACCATTGCATGACCATACACATTTTTTGGCCTTTTGTGAATTCGAATTGGCGTTTCATCTTCCGCAGTCAAAAGTTCAATCCCAGAAAGCTGTCTAATATGAATGTCGATGGGAGCCATTTTGCAAGAGGATGCAGTGCTGCCATCTGTTGACTTAGTAAGTTACTATTGTAGGGATTGGAGAAGACGGTTTGAGGAATTGTGAAAATTCAAAGTTTTTGCATTACTTACTAATCTAAAGGAAAACAAAAGGAGGCATAACATTTTGATCTACTCTCGTATGTAAATTAGGTTTATTTTTTTGCTAAAATCTGAACGTGAGAATGCGATAACTTACCCATCACAGCAGTGACCAGCTGTGACTACCGTGTTCCGATTGAGGACAGACCCTCCACACATATGGCTACCACCGTATTCAAGAGAGAGCTGAAAAGAAAAGGAAAACCGCATTCAGTCATTGGTATGTAAACATATCATAATAAGAATTTAGTATGTTATTTTAGCAGGTTCTTAACGTAGTCTGTCTAAGGCTGGTCAATAAATACGATTGTGGGAACTGCTCGTGCTTCTCTGTTACGGGGACAGATGTGGGAAATCGGGAAATAAATTATTGTTAAGTTCCGGATTTGAATACTAGTTTACAAGGATTTCAAAGTTATCTTCCAAACTTTTAAGGTGCTTATAAATTGTACATAATTAATTTTGGTTGATCTAGGAAAAGAATGGGGGTATTTGGATATCTTTTTTCAAACCATAAATTTACACATTGTATATTTTACAATTGTGTCCCGTTGAAACTACATTAAATATCCCTGCCCGCCTCGGTAGCGTGGTGACAGAGTGTCTGCCTCAGGTTCAATAGGTCCCGAGTTCGACTCTCGGTGAGGGTGAGTTACCTGAATAAGGTTTAAGCGGGATATTTCCCTATCCTTAGGGACAAATGTCGGGTAACTCTAAGCTCCATGGCCCCGGGCTCATTTGAGCGTCATATCACCTACTTCATTCATTGTCCGATATGACTTGACGTTGGAGGACCTAAATTATATATAAATAAAAAAATTAATGCTTTATATATGAAACAGTGCTGTTCATTTGTTCCTCAAACCCTTATGTAACTTTAGACGGCCGGTGAAAGCTAAAAATATGAATCATGGAGAGTAATCCAGAGATGTATGATCAATTGATCAGCCCGGCCATCGGAATGAGAGTTAGGGAAGTAGGTAATGAAATGTGGGGGAAGTAGATGAAATGAAAGATGACAATGAAGCACTTGCTGAAACGACGGTGGAGGAAAGTGGAGTTCTTACAGAAATCTCGCCCCAGCGCCGTGATGTCCAAGATATTTAAGTATAGTTTATGAATTACTTACCTGGTGAGGAACCTCTTTGATGTCTGCATCCCTTCCTCCGACAATTCTTCCGTCGAGACGTGGCCGTCTCAGTCTTGGGGCTGCACCTGGAGGTTGTTTAACATAAACATGTATTACAGATGCATTAACAAAATAACTGACAGATTTCCATTTCTATGGTCATCTTGTTCTAACGTTAGTTATTATAAATGTTGCAAAAATATACTTTAAATTTAAAGATTTGGTAGATTCGAGGAAAAAAACTTATAGCTGTATAAAAGCCTCTATCTATATTTTCTGGGTTAAAAACCTGGACGATATATATTTGTAAAGTTGGGATTTTTAAAGTAATTTTTAAGCAATTTTAAAATATTCAACACTTTGCCATGCACATGTAATTGTTCTAAATTTACATGTATATTTCCTAAATAAAATAACTAGATACTTCGTATACCTATTTTTTCTTTCAAACAATTTTAAGCATAAGTTATATTAAACTTAAAAAGATAGAAGTGATAAATAATATAATTTAAAATGGTATTACTTTGATCTTATACTAGTAGAACGAAATTACACAAAAATTCCTTTGCTATAAACTGGTAAATAATTCAAAAGTGTTGAACTGTTATAGTACTAAAGAACTTTGGAAATAAGGGAGATATACTAAAAGGTAACCATCTAAGTATTTATAGTAAAAGGTCTTTGCTAAAAAAAAATATAAAAGCTACAACGTCATATTCATTACATCGAATGAGAGGTGTATGGAAATTAGAGTAAAGGAATACGTGTGATGTGGGTAAATTATTAAAATGCAGAATAGAATATATAGAAAGAAGGAAGTATAGGGAAGTCTAGAAAATATGTAATCATTACAATTTTACAAGCAAATAAAAATAATTTGCGGACGAGGAGCATCTGTAGATTACTGCAATAGACAAGAGAGAGAGAAGGGGTAGCATGGATCAGAACAGGAATAATAATTCTATGAGGGATAAGATGTAGGGAAAAGGGAGTTTGTGAATTGTCTGGGGGAAAAGAAAGCATCGGATACTATGTAACAGAATGCGATGAGGCTGCAATATGGAGTAAAAATTTTTGGGACAAATAATGGGAGAAAGTAGAGAAGAGGATAGTATACATAAAAATGTTAACGGGCGGGGAGGAAAAGAAGGTAAGAAGGATTGGGGAGTTCTTGCAGAAAGTAAAAGAAAAATGGGTAAGAATATAAGAATATAAGAAAGTAAGAGGAGGGGGATGAAAGGGACTAATTAAGTAATCAAAGACGTATGGAGGTTAAGAGCTTCCTGACAGAGCAGAAGACCAGGGTGCCATGTCAGCCAAGGTAGCAACTAGGTAAAGGCAAATAAATGTAGAGAACACATGAAAGAAAGAGGAGGGGGATGAAAGGGACTAATTAATAATCAAAGAGGTATGGAGCTTAAGAGCTTCCTGGCAGAGCAGAAGACCATGGTGTCATATAAGCCAAGGTAGCAACAACGTAAAAACAAATAAATGTAGAGAACACAAGAAGGAAAGAGGAGGGGGATGAAAGGGACTAATTATTAATCAAAGAGGTATGGAGGTTAAGAGCTTCCCGGCAGACCAAATACCAGGGTGTCATATAAGCCAAGGTAACGACAAATAAATGTAGCCAAATGTTGGAAATTGTAAAATTTTGGTATATGCACAATAAATTTATTACACAATATTTCAAAAATATTATCATAGAGTTAGAAAATTTTTACAAATTAGGCCGATGAGGAACAGAAATATTTATACGGAAGATGTTACAGGAACCTGCCGGAAGCTTCTATAACATCTGTCAATTAAAAACTGTATATTTCAAAGCCAAAGGAAATACTTTGATAAGCAGTATCAGGTTCTGTTTTTGTCTTCCAAATAGACTGGTTTAAGGTCATATGTCTTTATTTATTTTCCCTAATAGAAGGGGCGTTGAGAAAGTAAGTTCTGTTTCAATTTATCTCCGCTGCAGTGCTGCAATCGCAGTTCCGCACATGCGCGGTAGATGCTCTGTATGAAGGAGAAGAAACGTGAGCCATTGTGAGATCGCTGTCAGCCCCGTACACTTTGTTGTGCTTGTTTACAATGTCGGTGTTGATTGAAAATCACGCCGCTTGTGAAATTAGAACTGTGATTCGTTTTCTGAATGCTAGGATTGTGCCGTAGTTGTGTTTCTTCACGACAACGCACGACCACACACTGAAAATGCTACGAAAACCTTCCTACAGAGATTTGGCTGGGAGGTGTTTGACCACCCCCTGTACAACCCTGACCTCGTTCCTAGTAACTTTCATCTGTTTTTGCATCTCAAATTTTTCCTTGGCGGTCAACACTTCAACAATGACATAGAGCTGAAAGAAAATGTTTTAAACTGGTTGAAGACACCGGCGGCAAACTACTATGAAGAAGGTATACAAAAACTTGTGCTTCGCTATGAAAAATGCCTGTAAAATTTCGGCAATTAAGTGGAAAAGTAGTATAAGACTTGTAGAATTTTGTTCAATAAATAATTTTTCTGTACCTGTACACAATTTAATATTATTACCAAATTCAACTTAGTTTCTGGATGTCCTCGTATATTTAAATGCTTAGATGATTCTCATATAACCATGTATTAAGGGCACTGTAGCGATGTGTATGTTCTGTGTGTTATACCTAATACAATTTTTCTTTTTTATAAAATGGTGTTTATAGATTTGTTAACAGACACCGTTTTGTCACCTTTCAGCTGATGTCACCATTAGCTAAGAAAGAATATATATTCTGCAGTTGAAGTTCCTCTAGCATAAGTTCCCTAAACATATAAGTATTATATGCTGTGGATATCACATATGATCGTTTAACAGCATTAATTAGGTGTTAATTGGAATTACAGGAAAACGTTTTCGTACTTAAGGCATTACTGAATCTTTTTTTCACTCACTGTAGCCTATGTTATTAGGAACTATCTAATCTTAGGGTTATAACTTCCATAAATTAATCATGATATAATTTTGCATACATGACCCGCTTTATGCAGACGTTGGCTTTTCCCTTGCCTTTCATTTGTTACACTGTTGGGTCAGTTGATCCAAAAACAAGACTTGTCACTGGTACAGAATCAACTAGCTGTTATGGAGTCGTATAACCCCTATTAGAAGTTTAAATTCTGAACATAATTTTTGTTTTTGTATACTCTAATGCTCGGAATCAGTAACATAAAAATGGATTTCATCCTTTCCCTACATATGACGGCAAATTAGTAAAACGGTTCTGTATTTATCATTTCTACAATTGAAACATCTACCATAGCGAGCCAGTGATGCATGATATTGAATAAACTAGCATTCGTTTGTAATGCTAAGTAGCAGAATATAGGCATTGTAGTTTTTTTTTTACATAAAAATAAATGTATACAGTATTTACTTACCAAGACAGCTGACGACCAGGAGGGAGCAGATCAGGAAGAGCTTGAACATGTTGATCATGTGTGCCATATCAGACAACTGTCGCTGATTTTATACACAGAGTGAGGGAATTCCGTAGCGGCTCCTTGTGTTTTTTGCTTGAATTATCAGTAGATTTGCAATCTTGAGAGTTTTGATAAGCTGGTCACATCACGATTAACAGAGGCTTATATCCTTAGTTCTTACGTCAACTTCGGAACGATAATCATTTGGAAGAGTGAACCCGTACCTGGTGGCTGGCTAGTGGTATAAGTTGGAAATAGAATAAATTTGATTCTGGAGATATTGTCCTTTTTGGTGATGTAGTACAAATATAGTGTATCCAGATTAAGCCATATTGTCACACTTAGAGCTGTGAGTGAAAATGTGTTATAAATCAGCCTGTGGTGATCAAGCTGCAGTGTATGGAGTATCTTCTTCTATATAGTAAGACTTTCCTGTTAGCTTTACGGCTACTGTATCATAAGAAATAATTAATTAAGGTAATACGGACATAAGAATTCAAAATGACATGTGCGATCTTATTTCAAGATTAAAATACAATGGACCAATTAACTTTCTCCGCTGTGAACAGAGTAGAGTGTGGGATGGTAGCAACGTCTTTTGCTTGTATTTAAAAAGGAACAGAAACTGTGTGCCCACCACAGTCACAATAGATTGTGTTTGCTGTGGAATAATATCCTAGTTTAAGTATACAGACGTGTTCAAATTATTAGACTCAAAGATGGCAGTTTAAACATGCACCTTTTATTTTCTATTTATTTAACAGAAATAATATTACAAAATATTTTTTCAGCTCTTAGTAATTTGTATGCATTCCTTTAGCCTTTATTGCCATTTTGATGCGTTTAGGCATACTCTCTACAACGGTGGAGAACCTTTACTTTATTTCTTCATATATATATATATATCCCCTTCTCTTTTTTTATTTACGTCCTCCAACGTTAAGTCATATCGGACGATGAATGGAATGGGAAAATGGTGCTCAAATGATCCCAGGGTCCATAGAGCATAGAGTTACCCGACATTCGTGTTTCGCCAAATAATTATCACGCCCTCAATAAGCTGAACTTTTTTGTTATTTTCAACTTTTTCAGTTTCGGTTTAACAATACTCCACAGATTCTCTATTAGATTTAAATCAGGGCTAATTCCCGGCCATGGTGTAACTTTTACATTGTTTTCTTTGACGAACTGAGTTACAGATTTTGCTCCATGGCAGGGAGCACTGTCATGCATGAACACAAAATATCCATTTGGAAACCATTTTTACTTTGCGGAAACGGTCTTGTTTCTAATACACTTTTATACTATTTCTGCTCCATAGATCCCACAAATATGTGTAAACTTCCAGGTACATGGACAGACATATAACTCCAGACCATTTTTGATGTTTCGTGCTTTACTCTTTCATCGACACACTGAGCAAAAAATGCTTCTTTATCTGTCCTTCTCACATATTGGCTGCTCTCTTCACATACTTCAAACATGGATTCAACTGAGAAAATTACCTGAAACAATAAAAACCTCTATTAATATTAAACAGTTTTAAAATTGCTCTAAGATAGTATAACAAAACCACCAATGAGAGAAACAATGTTTAGACTGTTAATTTCATTTCCATAAAATTTACATGCACATGTTTTAATTTTATGCTATATACACTTTTCATACTATTTACCTTTCTCCAAAAGTCCACTGTATGTGTCTGCATCTCTTTGGCCCATTCTAAAGGTTTTTTTTTTTTTTTTTTTTTTTTTTTTTTTTTGCCCTGCAGGTGTCAGTTTGGCCTATTTACGAGGCCTGCGTGCTGGTAAACCCGGTTCACATAATCTTCTGCGAACTACTGAGGCTGATATTTCTGTACCGTACTGCTTTAGTTGATTACTGAGGTTAATGCTGGTTGCTCTTCTATTTTGTTTTGCCACCTGCACAAGTTTTATTTGCATCCTAGGTGATAGCTTTCTTTTCCTCCCACATTTTCGATCCCTTTATGAGATCAACGTCTCGCCAGTAGTTTTACCCATAACCGCACTTTTGAATCATTGTGAATGCTAAGGATAAGATACACGATGTTACCTGGCTTGAGATCAATTAATAATAAACACTGAGGATATATTAACCATAAAACACAATAAAGGCAAATATTAACAATCTTCACTTACTACATACACAAATGAAGGCAATATTACCAAACAGTTGGATAAACAGACATGAAAAACGTGGCTGCTCATAATTCAGAGTTACCACCATATTACTATAAGTAAAAGAAGAATACCCCAGCTAATATTAAGAGAGAAATTTAATTGAGTATACTTCATATTATAGCAAGGAACAGAATTACGACAAATTGAAGTAGGTTACGGCGGTAAATAACTATTATTTTGAATGTTAAAATGAAGCAAAATAAAAAAACAAAACATGAATGAGTTTAATAATTTGCACACGTCTGTGCGTACATGTTGTCAAATTGTTTCACTGCAACTTATCCCACAAGATGTATAACTGTATTAATTACTTTTGTAGACCAAAACTTTGTAAATCGTTACTTTCACAGTTTTCATTCAAACAAGTTATTTTAAGATATTTACATCAGAAATGATTTTTTTTTTTTTTGTAGTTTATGTCCAACGTTAAATCATATCGGACTGTGAATGTATTGGGTGAAATGGTGCTCAAATGAATCCAGGGTCCACGGAGACTAGAGTTACCTGACATTTGTCTTGAAGCACAAGGGAAGACCCTGGAAAAAACCTTATCCAGGTAACTCACTCTGACCCAGATTCGAACTCGGGACCTATTGAACGTGACGCAGACTCGCTACCACTACGCTACCGAGGCGGGCTCCCTTGTTTTAATATAAACGAAAACAAGGACTTCGTTTCCCAATAAGGGTGTGTTCTGGAATAGAGCTTCAATAAAGTTGCAATGAAGGAGAGAACACAGTTACAAATGGCTACTAGGGGGCGTGGCAAACTGTGCAGTCTTTTCAAACTGAGTCTATTTAGAACTTTTAAAACTATGGGACAGGAAAATAAATATCGTTATTCGCTTCTACTAACATCAGGGACGATTAATAAGGTAAAAATAAATAATGATAATTAATAATTATTTATAATTATCAACTTTAATAAGATTGACTATAACTCATTTTGTGAAATTTCACCCCAGAATGCCCTTCCGTATATGAAATACTTACTCTTTGGAGTGGACAAATAATTCCACCAATTCCATCATTATGTTTAAAACTATAACATACCATTGTGTGCATTATGTCCCTAAGCATAATTTTTCTATAATTCTGCATAATATAAATGCAGTAGCACAATAAATGACGGTTTATTGAAGGTACAGCTATAAAGAAATGCTTTCTAAACTTTTGGAGTATTCATACAGTGCACCTCAATGGCAATGTTGGAAAATCTCAGCTGATATACTAAATGAAATCCAGAAATTTTGTGAAGAGTGGTGAATAAAAGTAAAGTTTTGGTCTTCAATAAGGGAGTTAAACTGAAAAAAAAAATATGAAAAGAGGATTCAAAATGGCAAAAGGTTAGAAGTGGCCAATAAATTTGAATACTTAAGAGTAAGTTTGAATAACAATGGAAAGTGCGGATCACACAGGATAAAATTTGAAGCAAAGGTAAGGGCGGCAATGAATGGAGTAAGAATATGCAAATATCAACTAGAAATGACAACCAAATTGTTAGAAAGAATGTACGAAACACTAGTTGAATCCAAAATGTTTTATGCAGTGGAGATCTAGGGGGGGGGGGGGGGGGCAGAGCTAAACAAAACGGTGGACCAAACTACAGGTTTTGTAAAGAGCTACCAGTTTTACGAAGATCAGCACCTAGGGAACTAGCTTTAGCAGAATTATGAAAGACAAGAAGAAATGGAATAATAATGGAATGAATAATACAATTTTGGTATATCTGTTTGGTGTTTGGTATCGGTGTTTGGTTATAAAGGGGAAATTATGAAGTTATGCTTGAGACAGTAAAAGAGATTAGCGAACTCAAATAGCTGGTTTACAAAGTTGTGGGGAATTATGGTAAAAATAGAAATGGGAGATATATAGAGATTAGAGGAAAGGAATACATGCGATGTGGGTAAATTAGTAAAATGGAGAATGGAAGATATAGAAAGACAGGAAGTATGGGGAAGTCTAGAAAATATATAAATCATTACAATTTTACAAACAAATAAAAAGAGGTTGGGGACGAGAAGCATATGTAGATTATTGCAATAGACAAGAGAGAGAAGGGCTAGCTTGGATGAGAACAGGAATAATTTTTCTCAGAGGGATAGGAGGTAGGGAAAAGGGAATTTGTAAATTGTGCGGGGGAAGGGAAAGTATAGAACACTATGTAACAGAATGCGTGGAGAATGCAATGTGGAGGGAAAAGTTTTGGGAGGAAAAATGGGTGAAAATAGAGAAGAGGACAGTAGCTATGAAGGATAAGAGCTACCTGACAGAGCAGAACACCTAGGTGTCAGGTAAGACAAGGTAGCAACAAGGTAAACACAAATAAATGTAAAGAGTATAAGAAAGGAAGGTGAAGGGGAAGAAAGGGGCTAATTAATAACAAGGAGACATGGAGGTTAAGAGCTACCTGGCAGAGCAGAAGACCAGGGTGTCATTTAAGGCAAGGTAGCAACAAGGTAAACACAAATAAATGTAAAGAGTATAAGAAAGGAAGGTGAGGGGGAAGAAAGGGGCTAATTAATAACAAGGAGACATGGAGGTTAAGAGCTACCTGGCAGAGCAGAAGACCAGGGTGTCATGTAAGTCAAGGTAGCAACAAGGTAAACACAAATAAATGTAGAGAATATAAGAAAGGAAGGTGAGGGGGAAGAAAGGGACTAATTTAGGATTAATGAGGTATGGAGGTTACAAGCTACCTGACAGAGCAAAACACCACGGTGTCATATAAACCAAGGTAGCAAAAAGGTAAACACAGGTAAATGTAAAGAATATAAGAAAGGAAGATGAGGGGGAAGAAAGAGGCTAATTAAGTACTAAGGAGTTGTGGAGGTTAAGAGCTACCTGGCAGAGCTGAAGACCAGGGTGTCATGTAAGCCAAGGTAGCAACAAGCTAAGCACAAATAAAAGTAAAGAATATAAGAAAGGAAGGTGAGCGGGAAGAAAGGGACTAATTAAGTAATAAGGGGGTATGGAGGTTAAGAGCTACCTGGCAGAGCAGAAGACCAGGGTGTGATGTAAGCCAAGGTAGCAACAAGGTAAACACAAATAAATGTAAAGAATATAAGAAAGGAGTTGAGGGGGAAGAAAGGGTCTAATTAAGTAATAAGGGGGTATGGAGTTTAAGAGCTACCTGGCAGAGCAGAAGACCAGGGTGTAATGTAAGCCAAGGTAGCAACAAGGTAAACACAAGTAAATGTAAAGAATATAAGAAAGGAGTTGAGGGGGAAGAAAGGGACTAATTAAGTAATAAGGGGGTATGGAGTTTAAGAGCTACCTGGCATAACAGAAGACCAGGGTGTCATGTAAGTCAAGGTAGCAACAAGGTAAACACAAATGTAAAGAATATAAGAAAGGAAGCTGAGGATGATGAAAGGGACTAATTAGTAATCAAAGAGGTATTGAGGTTAAGAGCTACCTGACAGAGCAGAAGACCAGGGTGTCATGTAAGGCAAGGTAGCAACAAGGTCAACACAAATAAATGTAGTCAAAAGTTGTAAATTGTAAAGTTTTGGAATATGCACAATTAGTATCTATAGCATTTCATTTAATGGTAGGTACATTTAAGTTATAATAACCGTTTCCAGCATTTGTCTAGGGTACGATAGGATGCTGGAAACAAACACATGCTTTATTATCACATTCTTGGCCACGATCATAGAAGACAAGGCCCGCCTCCGCAGACATCCACTCGGTCGTCAGTTGCAACTGATATTGAGAGGCACTTTTAGCTCATTATATTAAATCATTGTTTATTTAAAATTAACCATAGTAACCAGTTTTCACAACCCTATCAGTTAATTAGACCTTCTAACATATATTACCGCAATCAGATTTTAGCAACTAAAACAAGGTAAATCTGACGTGTTATACTCACATAACCTTCCGTACTCAAGTTTATACATAATGGTCGAGATAATTCTTTGAATAAAATATTTATTGTACGAGGGTGGGTAAAAAAGTAACGTCTCCAATATTTTTCCTTAAATAAGTAAGTTATGTGAAAACTTTGAATTTGCCACAATTTCTCAAACCTTCTTCTCCAATCCCCTGCAGTAGTAACTTCCTATGTCAACAGGTGGCAGCACTGCAACCTCTTGCAAAATGTCTGACATCGACACTCGTATTAGATAGCGTTTTGTGATTGAATTTTTGACTGCGGAAGATGAAACGTAAATTCGCATTCACGAAAGGCTAAAAAACGTATGGTGATGCGACGGTGGATGTCAGCACTGTTAGACGATGGGCTCATCGCTGTAACGAAGCTGAAGGGCAATCACCATTGGCAGATGAAAAGCGAAGCGGCAGGCCGGTGACTGCAGTGACTCCATTCAACATTCACCGAGTCGATGGCATCATTGGTGCTGATCACCGGGTAACAACAGGTGAATTGTGTCGCATTACCTCCCTCAGTAAGGGCAGTGTGATGACGATTATTCAACAATTGGGTTACTCAAAAGTTTGTTCACGTTGGGTACTAAGAATGTTAACCGCCCAAAACAAAAAACAAGAAAAACAATAGCCTCCGGACTCTTGCAGTGCTTCAATTTGGAGGGAGAGGAGTTGCTGGAAAAAAATTACTGGAGACGAAACCTGGGCTCATTTTTTTAAACCTGAATAAAAACCACAGTGAATGGAATGGCATCACACAACGTCACCAAAGAAAAAAAAAATGCCAAACTCAGCGGTCGGCAGGGAAAATTATGGCGGCAGTGATTAGGGATACAGAAGATGTGCTTATGATTGATTTTTTTGGGGCAGGGATGCACAATAAATTCTGTCCAATACGTCAGAACTCTCAAAAACCCGAAAGCACGTCTTCGTCGATTTCGTCCAACAAAAACTATGTCAGATGTTACTCTTTTGCATAACAATGCAACACCACACACCAGCCGTTACACCACTGCAGAAATTGGGATGGCAAGTCTTACCTCACCCAATATACACCCCTGACATGACACAATCAGACTTCCATCTGTTCGGGCCTCTAAAGGAAGCTCATCGTGGTGTTCATTTTGAAGATGAGGAGGCTGTGAAAACGTCTGTGCGTCAATGGCTTAGGAAGCAAGACCGTGAGCTTTACTACACTGAAATACATGCCCTAGTTAAAAGGTGGACCAAAACTGTGGAAAAGGACGGAGATTATATTGAATAGTGAAATATTAATCGTCAATGTTGTAGAATTCAAGCTATGTAAGTTGGATTCAATTTCCATGGCAATTAAAATAGAAAAAAAAAAGAGGAGGCATTACTTTTGGACGCACCCTCCTATATTTACTAGAGTTAAATCAGCAGCAGGCTATAAGAGATATTTAGATAGGATCTCTGAGTAATTTCCCTAGCTCTGCATGACTAAGAGAATGAGAGAGAGGGGCATGAATTAGAACGGCAAAAAATTCAGGATTTTATTATCATCTTGAACGAATGCGTTTGAAACTATTCTGTCCCATTCCTCGAAACTGAGGAAACATAACAAGTCTTTAATCGACTTATGGCTTTTAGCTGTGGTCTTCATAGATATACATTCACACTTACTTTGTTTAATATTGTATTCGTATTGGCTAACGAGTCTCGAAGCAGACATTTTAGATGAAAACTTGACACTGAATCTTTGCTTAGGCTACAATAAAGCCGTAATTACCGATGGTGCTTGCACACCTTCATTTTTATGTGTGAAGGTGGTTATTTTTATATTATGTGTTTCAAATGGGAGCGCTACTTTCGTGAGCAACCAATGCGAGTCCTGCGGTGTTGTTGTATTGCATTACTGCTAAGTGATGTGTGAAGAGCTCCAAACTAATCAATCTGTATGAAATACTATTCGCGCTAAGACAAAAGTTCAGATTTCGCCAAAATTTTTCAATGTGGAAGGTAGAGAATAATGTCACCCGAGAGTTGGAACACCCTATAGAAGCAGCTGAGAGCGGGAAGCAGGGGAGGTTCGTGTTAGGCACGCCCCCCACCTCGTTTGTCTTATAGTAGTGACAGGAGGTGGCTGGGAGAAAAAACATCACTGTGCCGTCTCTTTCTGCTCCACCTGTGTTCTAGAACTTACGGGATATTTCATCTAATGGAGATCCTTCCAGATCGGCAAGCGGACCCTATATAAGCAACACGTCGTGCAAGAGGAGTTAGTCAGTGAGTCAGTCAGAGTTCTTGGCAATCAGCGTAACAGTTCAGTGCTAGTGTAAGGACGAGAAGACTGTGAGAGCATCGGAAGATTGTACGTAGTCGAGAGTGCAAGTGTAACTTTAACGGACGAACTGGTGAATTGTAATTGTGTGCAGTACGTAATTCTGTGTAATTGGCAAGTGTTAAACTGTAAGTCGGTGGAAATAAAGAACATTTTTGAGTGGTGAAATTGGAATTTTCATTCCACGAACCCACAAAGTCACAATAATGTATCTAACATAACCATCAAAACCCCATATGTTTAGTTCAAATAGTTTTTCTAATACAAATAAATAAAATACTATTACCTGTTTTATAACAATAAATCGCGACGTATGCGCCGTATGAATATCATTATTGGTTGGCATGTATGCGTGTACGTATATGTATGTATGTATTTATTCACTGCAATTGGGTACTACCCGGTGGCAGAGTTAAGAATTTACAACAATAACACGTTACAGATCAAATTACAAATACTAGAAATAAACAATACAAACATGATATTATTTTACTTTAGTCACTTAAAACATATCTAATTACTTCTCTATTTACATATTATATACCATTATAATTTAAAAGTTAAACTATAAACTATATAGATTTTTTCTAAATTTCTTCATCGACAGGGGACAGCCCTGAAAGACTGCTACAGGCAATTCATTCCATTCTTCAATGGTTATATTAACAAAAGAAAATTTTCCTACGTCGGTTCTGTATCTTCTACCCTTAATTTTATACCTATGATCGTTTCGTCCATAATAATCCGGATTATCTAACCTTACATTAACGTCCACCCATGCCTTTACACCAGCATTAGCTTTGAATAATGCTACCAACCTATGTTTTTTAAGCCTAATTCTTAATTCCTCCCATTTAGTCTCATCTCCTTTTATAGGCCCAAAATACTTGCCTCTTTTATGAATTTTATTGCCCTCTTCTGTATTTTTTCTAATGGATCGATTTGGTTAGCTCTATACGGGTCCCAGCATGCTACTCCATATTCCATAACCGGCCGCACTAAGGCCTTGTAGGCAATTTCCCTGGACATAGCGCTCCCCTTTTTCAATATTGTCATTACGAAATGTAATGCCTTCCACGCATTCCTAGATGTGGAATTTACTTGTTCGTCCCATCCAACATTACTTGCCAGGTACACTCCCAAGTATTTGCAGCTGTCCACCTGTGGAATTTGCACCCCTCCCATGTGATAGTTAACAATAATTTTGCCCTTAGTTCTACTAAAAGCAATGGACTGAAAAATAATTTGTAATTACTGAGAACTGAAACGTAAATGTTTGACACGACGAGATAAAAGAATTACTTTCAGTAAGGTAATTTCAGCGAGAGAAAACAATAAACTTCCTGCTGCCCTGGCAGAAAGTGTCTGGTCACATATCTTTGTGTTTGAATGCTTCGTAATATCTATTTCCTCTAGAGAATTCAAAGTGGGTGGTATGTATGTGCATATACTTTTCATTACTCAGAACTTAAATTTAAAATACTACATGACGTGATAAAAGAATTACTGTGAATCAGTGAAGGTGTTGAATTCGAGAAACAGCAAACACTTCATTTTCTGTTAGCCTGTGGAATGTGGTGTGCTTATGTTTATGAATGAATGCTGGATAAGAAGTGTTTATTTACTCCTGAGAGTTCAGATCAATATCATTCAGTTGTTCTTTGCACAACAGTAGAGTAGAGGTTAAATAGTGCAATGACTTCTTGCGGTGAATTTAGTGGCGAGTCAAAAAGACAATTATTGCGAAGTCAGACTCGAAGTATTGTTTTTAAAGTATACACGTTCTTCAAAAATTGGGCAAAGAGGAATATAGAAATCAGCTCGATTTCAAAAATGCTCACCGTCTTACTGCTAAGGCGTGTCGTGTAAATAAAACAAGTGTGTCCCGCATTTGTATTAGAAAACCAAGTAATTTGTAAGCTGTATTCATAGTTTTAGTATTTGAAAATATACATAATTTGCGAAAATGCTTTTGATTTTGGCAAGTGCATCATTGTAAAGGTTTTTAAAATATAATTCGCTTACCCTTACATTTAGCGCCATGTAAACGTGCATGCTGTATGAGTGTGGGAGAGAGAGGGAAATACAAAGCGAGTGGGGTAACAAGCTGGCAACGCTTATGATTAGCAGGACTTCAGAACTCTTTCCCTTTGAATCGCATAATAATTCCTTCTCACAATATAGACAACTGTAATGTTATTTATGTTATTTATGTTTGATTAATGAGTCACTATGTTTCCACTCAAACTTCACTTACTTGTTTTGTACAACAACAAGTAAGTGAAGTTTGAGTGCAAACATAGTAACCCATAAATCAAACATAAATATGAAGAATACTTCACTGTTAATAATGGTTCTGGTTTTTAATATTTATGAGAGAACTTAATTTACAAGAATTAATATAAATGTATTAGCAAAATCATTAACAATCATATAAGGGTTTCCGAATATCCTCTCCCCTTTGGGTAATTCACGTATTTTTGCTTCACAATTACCATTATCTCATTAATAAATTGAACTATTGGATCGCTGGGATATTCAGTAGGAATATATAAGTAGTGGAAGAAAGTACTGTACATTGGTTCAACAATTTAATTCAGCATAATGTATAAGGTAACAAAATACAGAATTTCAATTTTAAGCGTTGGAAGTGATGAAAGGTTTCAAATAGGCAACGTTGGCATAAACTCCAGGATATCCAGGAGAAGCGCAGCCAGCTCCCCAAGAGACGATACCAGAGAGTTTTCCGTCGGTGAGCAGAGGACCACCAGAGTCTCCTTGGCAGGAATCCTTGCCACCTTCTTCAAGACCAGCACAGATCATGCTATCAGTGATACCTCCATATGCGGCATAAGCTTTGTTGCACGCATTACGGTCAACAATTGGTACAGTCACCAACTGAAGCTGTGTAGGAAGACTGCCTCCAGAACTGAGGGTTCCCCAGCCGCTCACTGTGGCAATGGTTCCAGCAGATGGTTCGGAATCAGTCAGAGCGATTGGCTGCACATTCTCGCTCATACTGAATGGCTGAGACACCTGCAAAGACACCATTGTTTACATTTTAATTTAAAGAACACCGTATCTTTGTTGTCATATTTGTAGGATGGGTGTATTGCGTACATATTGGGGAAACAGGTGTTTTATACCACTTAAAGGCCTATAGATTTTTATATTTGTTGTAAGATAAATCATTCAGTAAGGAGCTAACATTTGTGGAAAATTGTTTTAATTAGTACTAAGTACACAAATATCTACTACTGTTCTTCACACATGACGTTTTCTCTTTTCCCTTATAATGTTTACAAACATTCAACAAATAACCATAGATACAGCGCTGTTACCTACCTTAACAACACAAGCATCATTATCAATGGTGTAGTAGTCGAACTGGGGATGTACAATGATTTCGATGGCCTGATGTAGGGAGCCGCCACTGCCTCTTTTGCTGCTGCCAGCGCGGAAGCGCACGTTACCTGCAGATACTCTGAAATTGGTAGACGTTGATGTTATTGTAAAGTGTGTACGTCATTACTATTTATTAATGATTAATTGGATTATGGAATTGAAGACATAGTTATGTCAATCTCGAACCAAATGCATCGAAAATAAAAATACACTATTAAAAAATTCATTCGAAATATTTCTGCTTTAGTTTGAGTCTACCTTCCATGAAAACTCCTTTGAAATATTATGAGGGCGGGTCAAAAAAAATGCCTCCTATTTTTTCTCTTTTAATTGCCAAGAAAATTGAATACAATTTACATAGCTTGAAAACCAAATCTTTGTAGATTAATTTATCACTATTCAATATAATCTCCGTCCTTTTCCACAGTTTTGGTCCATCTTTGAACTAGGGCATGTATTCCAGTGTGGTAGAACACACGGTCTTGCTTCCTAAGCCATTGACGCACGGACGTTTTCTCAGCCTCCTCATCTTCAAATTGAATCCCACGATGAGATTCCTTTAGTTGCCCTAACAGATGGATGTATGATGGTGCCAGGTAAGATCTGTATGGGGGTGAGTTAAGACTTGCCATACCAATTTCTCTATTTCTGCTGTGGTGTAACGGCTGGTGAGTGGTCTTGCATTGTCATGCAAAAGAAGATCATCTGCCATTGCTTTTGTTGGGGAACTCGGCGAAGACGTGTTTTCAGCTTTTTGAAAGTTCTGACATATTTGACAGAATTTATTGTGCATCCCTGCTCCAAAAAATCATTCATAAGCACACCGTCTGCATCCCAAAACTGTCGCCATAGCCTTCCCTGCCGAAGGCTGAGTTTTGAATTCCTATTTTTGTAAGGGGACGTTGTGTGATGCCATTCCATTGACTGCCTCTTTGATTCAGGTTCAAAATAATGAAACCACGTTTTGTCTCCAGTAACAATTTTTTCCCAGAATCTTCTCTCCCTCAAAATTGAAGCACTGCAAGTGTTCGGAGGCTATTACTTTCCTTGTTTCTTTGTTTTGGACGGTTAACATTCTTGTTACCGAACGTGAAAAAAAATTTTGAGTCACACAGAAGTTGAATAATCATCATCACACTGCCTTTACTGATGGAGGTAATGCGACACAATTCACCTGTTGTTACCCGGCGATCACCAAAAATGATATCGACTTGCTGAATATTGCATGGAGTCACTGCTGTAACTGGCCTGCCACTTCGCTTTTCATCTGCCAATGTTGTTTGCCTTAAGTTTCGTTACAGCGACCAACTCTTCGTCTAACAGTGCTGACACACACCGTTGCATGACCATACACATTTTTTGGCCTTTTGTGAATTCGAATTGGCGTTTCATCTTCCGCAGTCAAAAGTTCAATCCCAGAAAGCTGTCTAATATGAATGTCGATGGGAGCCATTTTGCAAGAGGATGCAGTGCTGCCATCTGTTGACTTAGGAGGTTACTAATGTAGGGATTGGAGAAGACGGTTTGAGGAATTGTGAAAATTCAAAGTTTTTGCATTACTTACTAATCTAAAGGAAAACAAAAGGAGGCATAACATTTTGATCCACTCTCGTATGTAAATTAGGTTTATTTTTTTGCTAAAATCTGAAGGTGAGAATGCGATAACTTACCCATCACAGCAGTGACCAGCTGTGACTACCGTGTTCCGATTGAGGACAGACCCTCCACACATATGGCTACCACCGTATTCAAGAGAGAGCTGAAAAGAAAAGGAAAACCGCATTCAGTCATTGGTATGTAAACATATCATAATACGAATTTCGTGTGTTATTTTAGCAGGTTCTTAACGTAGTCTGTCTAAGGCTGGTCAATAAATACGATTGTGGTAACTGCTCGTGCTTCTCTGTTACGGGGACAGATGTGGGAAATCGGGTAATAAATTATTGTTAGGTTCCGGATTTGAATACTAGTTTACAAGGATTTCAAAGTTAGCTTCCAAACTTTTAAGGTGCTTATAAATTGTACATATTTAATTTTGGTTGATCTGGGAAAAGAATGGGGGTATTTGGATATGTTTTTTCAAACCATATATTTACACATTGTATATTTTACAATTGTGTCCCGTTGAAACTACATTAAATATCCCTGCCCGCCTCGGTAGCGTGGTAATAGAGTGTCTGCCTCAGGTTCAAGAGGTCCCGAGTTCGACTCTCGGTGAGGGTGAGTTACCTGAATAAGGTTTAAGCGGGATATTTCCCTATCCTTAGGGACAAATGTCGGGTAACTCTAAGCTCCATGGCCCCGGGCTCATTTAGCGTCATATCACCTACTTCATTCATTGTCCGATATGACTTGACGTTGGGGGACCTAAATTATATATAAATAAAAAAATTAGTGCTTTATATATGAAACAGTGCTGTTCATTTATGTTCCTCAAACCCTTATGTAATTTTAGACGGCCGGTGAAAGCTAAAAATATGAATCATGGAGAGTAATCCAGAGATGTATGATCAATTGATCAGCCCGACCCTCGGAATGAGAGTGAGTGAAGTAGATAACGGAATGTGGGTGAAGTAGATGAAATGAAAGATGACAATGAAGCATTTGCTGAAACGACGGTGGAGGAAAGTGGAGTTCTTACAGAAATCTCGCCCCAGCGCCGTGATGTCCAAGATATTTAAGTATAGTTTATGAATTACTTACCTGGTGAGGAACCTCCTTGATGTCTGCATCCCTTCCTCCGACAATTCTTCCGTCAAGACGTGGCCGTCTCAGTCTTGGGGCTGCACCTGTAGGTTGTTTGACATAAACATGTATTACAGATGCATTAACAAAATAACTGACAGATTTCCATTTCTATGGTCATCTTGCTCTAACGTTAGTTATTATAAAATTGCAAAAATATACTTTAAATTTAAAGATTTGGTAGATTCAAGGAAAATGACTTATAGCTGTATAAAAGCCTCTATCTATATTTTCTGGGTTAAAAACCTGGACGATATATATCTTTTATTTGTAAAGTTGCGATTTTTAAAGTAATTTTTAAGCAATTTTAAAATATTCAACACTTTGCCATGCACATGTAATTGTTCTGAAATTTACATTTATATTTCCTAAATAAAATAACTAGATACTTCGTATACCTATTTTTTCTTTCAAACAATTTTAAGCTTAAGTTATATTAAACTTAAAAAGATAGAAGTAATAAATAATATAATTTAAAATGGTATTACTTTGATCTTATACTAGTAGAACGAAATTACACAAAAATTCCTTTGCTATAAACTGGTAAATAATTCAAAAGTGTTGAACTGTTATAGTACTAAAGAACTTTGGAAATAAGGGAGATATACTAAAAGGTAACCATCTAAGTATTTATAGTAAAAGGTCTTTGCTAAAAAAAAACATAAAGGTTACAACGTCATATTCATTACATCGAATGAGAGGTATATGGAAATTAGAGTAAAGGAATACGTGTAATGTGGGTAAATTATTAAAATGCAGAATAGAATATATAGAAAGAAGGAAGTATAGGGAAGTCTAGAAAATATGTAATCATTGCAATTTTACAAGCAAATAAAAATAATTTGCGGACGAGAAGCATCTGTAGATTACTGCAATAGACAAGAGAGAGAGAAGGGGTAGCATGGATCAGAACAGGAATAATAATTCTATGAGGGATAAGATGTAGGGAAAAGGGAGTTTGTGAATTGTCTGGGGGAAAAGAAAGCATCGGATACTATGTAACATAATGCGATGAGGCTGCAATATGGAGTAAAAATTTTTGGGACAAATAATGGGAGAAAGTAGAGAAGAGGATAGTATACATAAAAATGTTAACGGGCGGGGAGGAAAAGAAGGTAAGAAGGATTGGGGAGTTCTTGCAGAAAGTAAAAGAAAAATGGGTAAGAATATAAGAATATAAGAAAGTAAGAGGAGGGGGATGAAAGGGACTAATTAAGTAATCAAAGAGGTATGGAGGTTAAGAGCTACCTGGCAGAACAGAAGATCAGTGTTTCATATAAGCCAAGGTAGCAACAACGTAAAGACAAATAAATGTAGAGAACACAAGAAAAAAGAAGAGTGGGATGAAAGGGACTAATTAATAATCAAAGAGGTATGGAGGTTAAGAGCTACCTGACAGAGCAGAAGACCAGGGTGTCATGTAAGCCAAGGTAGCAACAACGTAAAAACAAATAATTGTAAAGAATAGAAGAAAGGAAGAGGAGGAGGATGATGAAAGGGACTAATTAGTAATCAAAGAGGTATTGAGGTTAAGAGCTACCTGACAGAGCAGAAGACCAGGGTGTCATGTAAGACAAGGTAGCAACTAGGTAAAGACAAATAAATGTAGCGAAAAGTTGTAAATACTACAATTTTGGGATATGCACAATAAAATATATTACACTATATTAAAAAATATTATCTTAGTGTTAGACAATTTTTACAAAGTAGGCCGATAAGGCACAGAAATATTTATACGGAAGATGTTACAGGAACGTGCCGGAAGCTTCCATAACAACCGTCAATAAAAAACTGTATATTTCAAAGCCAAAGGAAATACTTTGATAAGCAGTATCAATTTCTGTTTTTTCTTCTTCCCACTGGACTGGTTTAAGGTCATAGGTATTTATTTATTTTCCCTAATACAAGGGGTGTCCAGAAAGTAAGCTTTGTTTCAATTTATCTCCGCTGCAGTGCTGCAATCACAGCTCCGCACATGCGCGGTGGACGCTCTGTATCATGGAGAAGAAACGTGCGCCATTGTGAGATCGCTGTCAGCCACGTACGCGTTGTTGTACTTGTTTACAATGTCGCTGTTGATGGAAAATCACACCGCTTGTGAAATTAGATCTGTGATTCGTTTTCTGAATGCTAGGATTGTGCCGTAGTTGTGTTTCTTCACGACAACGCACGACCACACACTGCAAATGCGACGAAAAACTTCCTACAGGGATTTGGATGGGATGTGTTTGACCACCCCCTGTACAACCCTGACCTCGTTTTTGCATCCCAAATCTTTCCTTGGCGGTCAACACCTCAACAATGTCGAAGAGCTGAAAGAAAATGTTTTCAACTGGTTGAAGGCACAATCGGAAGACTACTCTGAAGAAGGTACACAAAAACTTGTGCCATGCTATGACAAATGCCTGCAAAAGTTCGGCAGTTAAGTGGAAAGGTAGTGTAAGACTTGTAGAATTTTGTTCAATAAATAATTTTTCTGTACCTGTACACAATTTAATATAATTACCAAATGGAACTTACTTTCTGGACGTCCTCGTATATTTAAATGCTTACATAGTTCTCATTTCACAATGTACTAAGGGCACTGAAGCGATGTATATATTCTGTGTGTTATACCAAATACAACTTTTTTTATAATATGGTGTTTATGGATTTCTTATCAGACACCGTTTTGCCACCTTTCAGCTGATGTCACCATTAGCTAAGAATGAATATACATTCTACAGTTGAAGATCTTCTAGCATAAGTTGTCTAAACATATAAGTGTTATATGCTGTAGCTATCACATATGATCATTTAACAGCATTAATTAGGTGTTAATTAGAATTACATGACAACTTTTTCGTACCTAAGGCATTACTGAAACCTTCTTTCACTCACTGTAGCTTATATTAATAAGAACTAAATAATCTTAGGCTTAAAAATTGCATAAATTAATCATGATATAGTTCGGCATACATAGCCCGCTTTATGCAGACGTTGGCTTTTCATTTGATTTTCATTTGTTACACTACTGGGTGAGTTGAGCCGATAAACAAGACAGTCACTTGCAAGTTTTCGCTTCCTGATAAATAAGCAACTAGCTGTTATGGAGTCCTATATACCCTATTAGAAGTATAAATTATGAAGATAATTTTAGGCTGTATATATTCTAATGCTTGAACACAATAACATCAAGAATGGAATTCATCCTTTCCCTATATATCACGGCAACTTAGAATAACGGTTCTGTATGTATCATTTCTACAGTTTAAACGTGTACCATAGTGAGCCTGTGATGAACGGTATTGAATAGAGTAGCACTCCTTTGTACGGCAACTTAGCACAATATGGGCATTCAAATTTTATTTTAAAACATTTAAATGTATATAGTATTTACTTACCAAGGCAGCTCACGACCAGGAGGGAGCAGATCACGATAAGCTTGAACATGCTGATCAAATGTGCCATATCAGACAACTGTCGCAGAATTTATACCCAGAGTGAGGGAATTCCGTAGCGGCTCCTTGTGTTTTTTGCCTGAATTATCAGTAGATTTGCACTCTTGAGAGTTTTGATAAGTATTTCATTGCATTGATTGGCATTATTGTATGTTAGGCAATCAATTGATAAGATCTCTAAAAATAAAGCCTGGGGAAACACGAAAACGCTCGCGCGATACTAATTTGCACTTGTCACGTATCACAAAGGATTATAATATAGAATATGGAAAGGTCACTTACCCAGTGGTTGTTAACCCAGTTTAGGTCCATCAGGAAGAACATTATTTAAAAATGGTTTAATACTTTGCAATACAAATTTGATCACGTTAAAATTGAATAAACAAGCACCGATATCGATATAATCAAGAACTACTTCTTTGTTAGTAAAGCGTATGTATAAAAAAGAATAAAAGACATAGAACATCTGTCAGCAAACACCGGTACCATAGATCTGGCAGAAAAAAACCTAACTTGGAAAAAGCAACAAAGGAAAAGTCACAGAATTAATTGAGCCTCACTTTCTGCCGCTCTCTCTGTCTTAGCTTATTCTTTAAAAAATTGGTCTTATAAAAATTAGTTGTTATTTCACACTAGCCAACGTCGGGATTTGAACCACGTATCTTCTGGTCTCCGTCCAGCCGCTCTAACCATTGAGCCACTATGGACAACGTGCCAGCATAACACTAAATTCTCCAACTGACTCGTGTTTTTCCCGGTAAACCACTAGCAGATCTCATAAACACATGAGACATCTACCTTAATGGCGACTTACTATGCTGTAAGTACTTTAAGGCCCGGGCTTTATAGTTCGGACCACTATTAGGTACAACTGACTCGTGTTTTTTCCCGGTAAACCACTAGAAGATCTCATAAACACATGAGACAACTACCATAATGGAGACTTACAACATGTATGTACTTTAAGGCCCGGGCTTTATAGTTCGGACTACTATTAGGTACAACTGACTCGTATTTTTCCCGGTAAACCACTAGAAGATCTCATAAACACATGAGACAACTACCTTAATGGAGACTTACAACATGCATGTACTTTAAGGCCCGGGCCTTATAGTTAACCACTATAACGTACAATTAATGGAAATTAATTGTTCTTTCACACTAGCCGTATGTAGGACGCACTATGAAAGGGTAGAGCCAGACTGAAAGGTTCAAACCCATAGCCGGGATTTGAACCAAGGATGCAGCTGCTCTAAACCATTGAGCTACTATGGTCAACGTGCCAACATGACATTAAATTCTCCAACTGACTCGTATTTTCCCGGTAAACCACTTAGGAGTTCTCATAAACACATGAGACAACTACCTTAATGACGACTTACTATGCTGTAAGTACTTTAAGGCCCGAGCTTTATAGTTCGGACAACTATTAAGTACAATTAATAGAAATTAATTGTTCTTTCACACTAGCCGTGTGTAGGACGCAGTATGAAATGGTAGAGCCAGATTGAAAAATACAATGCCGTAGCCGAAATTTGTACCACGGATGCAGCCGCTCTAAACCATTGAGCTACTATGGCCAACATACCGACATGGCATTAAATTCCCCAACTGACTCGTGTTTCTCCCGGTAAACCACTTAATGGCAACTTACTATGCTGTAAGTACTTTAAGAAAAATATAAGGCTTAATTTTTCCACTTATTCTCCGATAATACAGATAAACATTTGTGCAAATTCTTTTCTATTAAATAATGATTTCTTGTACATATAATGAGAAATTAAATAATTAAACTTAAGTAGTAGACATGAAGTTTAAGATCTGGTCGCTATGGAATGACTTGAATTTCGACTCTTTGGAAACAGCAGGAGAAAAAATCTATTTATGGAATTCTCATTTTTGAAAACTATTAAGTATTAGAGAATTTAAAACAATTACAAAGAAAATACTGGAAATTAATCCAGAAATGTGTGTAGTGTTAAACGTCCGCTTTTACTACATATGGCACCGCAGGCGGTGACACTGATGATACAAGAGATGAAGATGGAGCACCGGTGGAATGAGATGGCGGGGGAAACCGGAGATCCCGGAGAAAACTCGCCCCAGCGCCGTGTTGTCCTCCACTAATCTCACTTTGCGATCACCTGGGATCGAACCCGGGCCGCCTTGGTGAGAGCCAAGCGGTCTAACAACTGAGCCATGACGCGGCCTATTAATCCAGATGAAATGTGCATTTCCCAGCAAATTAGTGTTGCAGGAAATCTGTAATTGTTGTTATGGAAAGATTATGACTCGGTTTTACAGTTACATGAAACTCAGAATGAAAATCATTTCAGGATATATTCTCTAAAAATTAAGATGACTATTTCATTTTCAATAAAAATATTTTAGGCCAATGTTATTTTAATGGAAAAGGTTAAGATAATTTTTCAAGAAATTGAAAATTTTCGAAAAATAGTAGCGATAAAAAGGTTACTTGAAACACTTTTTTCACATAATTAGAACTTTTTTCACCAATTATTCCTCTCAGAGCTAAAATATTCACAAAACAGATAGAATCACGCACGCGGTGCTTTTCTGAATATTGCTGCTTTAGATTCACCTAAAATGTGCAGTTCCAGAAAACTCGTTAGATAAACATTTTGGAAGAAATTCTATCTCAAACATTTAAGTCCGCGTGCACCAATTATGAAGCAATGCTTTAGGTAACTGGAACATAAAATACATAAATTGAAGACAGAACACTAATATATTTCCTTTATTTTTAAATTCCTATTATTATGCACATATTTTATTTTACATTTTACAATTGTGGATCACACTTCACTTATACATTTCCTGGATGCAAGTGTTTTCACTAGGTTTATTGTAGTAGGTATGTCAGATTGTGTTTACGGCAGTTTTACCTTTGGTAGTGAGAAAAGCATACGCTTCTCTGTCTCTCTTTTCTTTCTTTTTAAAAACACGGTCCTACCTAATGAAAAAAAAGTTACAAATTATTTTGCTCTCAATCTTCACCAAGCTTTCAGTGAAGTCGTGCAGCACATATCGTGATTTTGAAGTGAAATCTTATTTGGTATGTCCTTTACATACCTGGAATCTTACTATCTAGTTCACAAAGTAGAAATAGAGGAGTTCCAGCGGTTTCTTAGATATCTGAATTTTAAGAATAGAAATATTCCATTATAATTTGTAAATGATTTGTTAACTAATACAAATTTATTAAATTGAGTACCAGAACGAAAAATACACAATGGTTATATTATATAAGTTAATAACAATTTCAGTGAATAACACAACGTTAATTCGGCATCTCATTTTAACAGAAATAAAGGGTAGATGGAGTCAAACTGTAAAGATAGGAAAAAGCCCCATGTGCAAATAAACACCATACA
The DNA here is from genome assembly GCA_030765055.1 of Mantis religiosa. Classification (NCBI taxonomy): domain Eukaryota; kingdom Metazoa; phylum Arthropoda; class Insecta; order Mantodea; family Mantidae; genus Mantis; species Mantis religiosa. The sequence continues at coordinate 204,791,045 of CM060949.1, read as the reverse complement.
ATTCCCTAAATACCATTTATGAATGCGAAAAGAATATTTAAGTAAGTGTCCACACACCGCGGTATTCCTACCATGGAAATATTTTATTTTTTAAAGTGCTGATACTCTCAAAAGTTCCGATATGAAATTTCACAGTCTTGAATTTTCTTCGAATAGACTCTTCAGTTCTTGTTGTGAATGGCTGCCACATAATTGGTAAACTACAAAATCTTAATTGAAGGAAAATGGGTCACAATTTATGCCTTTATTTTCTAGCTAGCCACATCTGAGATATAAGTTGGTCTTTATTTCAGTTTAAAACCCCTCTACGAGGGGGTGTTCTAAAGCTTAATTATCACCCGGTAGATTTCTCAGCTAGAGTTATGAACATTTTTAACTGCCATCATTGATCACCCGAGACATAAGGTTGGTGGTTTCAGTAATCTAAGTCCCTTTTATTACACTTAGTGCCAGAAGTGACCGGGATGTAAGATGGAGAAAATTGATGCTCGTAAGTTCCTGCATTTGAAGGGCAAAACTGTCCGGGAAATCCATGACGTGATGACGGCTGTTTATGGAAATGATTTCCCATCGTATGACACTATTGTGAGGTGGAAAAGCAATTTTCAAACTGGTCACATGTCCCTGATAGATGAGCCAAGATCTAGTAGACCGTCAGCTGTCAAGGTGAAGAAAGTGGAGTGTTTAACACTGGAAGATAGATCAACAATGATCCAAATGATCATGAATGAGACACATCTTAGTTATGGCAGTGTACGGACGAACTGAAAATGTCTAAGGAGTCTACACGGTGGGTTCCACGTTTGTTAACACCTTTCCAAAAGCAAATACGGCGTTATCTTTCAGTACAGATGTTGATGCTGTTGGAACAGGATGAAGATGTTTTTTTGATCGTTTGGTAACCATGGATGAATCCGGGATCTATCAGTTTGATCCATAGATAAAAACAGTGATTATGGAATGGAATCCATTCCAAAATTTCATTCCCCCTCCCAGAATGCCAGAGGTGCAAACGTCAACTGGCAAGGTTATGCTTTCAGTTTCCTGGGACTGTCTTGGAGTCGTTCTTACAGATTATCTTGCCAATGGTCAAACCATCACTGGCAGATACTACTGCAATCTTCTGGACAAGTTACGAGCATCTGTGATTAAGAAACGACGCGGTATGCTCTCCAAAGGTGTTCGTCTTCTGTCTGACAATGTACCAGCTTATTCATCTCAAGTTGCAGTTCACAAAACAAGGGAATGTGGCTTTGAGATCTTACAGCATCCGCCTTATTCGCCCGATCTCACACCAAGTGACTTTTTCTTGTTCCCGGAAATGAAATGAAATGTGTAGTGTTTATCGCCCACTTTTACTACATACGGCACCGCAGGCGATGACACTGATGGTACATGAGACGAAGATGGAGCACCGGTGGAATGAGATGGCGGGGGAAACCGGAGATCCTGGCGAAAACCCGCCCCAGCGCATTGTTGTCCACCACAAATCTCACTTTGTGGTCGCCTGTTGAGAGCCAAGCGGTCTAACAACTGAGCCATGGCGCGGCCCCCGGAAATGAAGAACCCTTGAGTGGTCGCCGATATTACAGCACATATGACGTCATTAATGAAGTGCAAGAGTGGTTTAAAGCGAATTCTGCAGACTTCTACAATCAAGGTATTAGGAAGATCAAGAATTGCTGGGTAAAATCTGTAAATCTGAATGGTGATTACGTATAGAAAAACTAACAAGTACATAATACAAACTTCCTATCGCATTTTAAAGGGGTATAATTAAAATCTTACGACAACCCCTCCTAATTGCCTCAAACAAAGGTGAAGTCATTCTCTTGTTCATACACAGAGCTGCACAAGAACCTTCTCTTCAGTGTTTGACCATCGCTAAAGACTATAGTGGTTTCCTAATCGCAGTGTATCCATGAGGACATATATTATATTTATTAAATATAATTTATTTTGGTTGACGTGACCTAGATAGAAGAATATGTTTTATTAAATAAGCTTATAATAATTATCCATTGCGAACGTTTTGGACTTCATAATGCAGAATCTACAAGTTCGGTGCTTGTCCTAGAGGAATGAAGATAAGATGTTGTAAGGTAACTTCTCAAGGTAAGATTAATTAGCGTTTTATCTGCTATGTTCATCAATTTCAAGAGCAGATTACGTTATCTTACTCTCGTGAACGTGCTTGCTCAACAGGTTTGCCAATTTATACTGTTCAATTTAGATTTAGCTTTGTAGAACACTAAAATAGCTTATTGTTATACATTAAGTTTCTTTAGACTATTAATTCCCTATCTACAGCTCCATTACTAGAAGAATGTATGTGAATTACGAAAGAATATTGAAGGAGGAGATTAGAGTTAATAAAAAACCGAAAATAACGAATTATCTATTCTTTCCATTGGTATTCCCCCACTGAAGAGGGGTTTAGCATTGCTGTCGTGGGCCTATTGTGCATATATTACCACCGGGAGGAAGAGATGAAATGGAAGCACCAGTTTTGGTGCTGTTGGGAGGCTGAAGGACAGCCCGTGGTGTGTCATGTACCTGTCCAAGGAGGGACTTGACAACATTCATGGGACTTAACCCATGGTTCAGGTAGGTCAGCCACGGGAATGGAACCCTGGAGTCCTGAATGAGGGTGACAGACGAAACCACCGGAGTCATTCCTCTCGCTTGGTAAAGCATTAAGGATAGACCTAATCCTACTGCGAAGATGGTGTAGAGCACGCTTAAAACTTAGTTTATGTTATACAAACCATCTTCCTTCACTTATTTTGTGATTATGAACCTTCCAGAGATACTCTTCGTTATTTGCTGAAATTCCCTAAAGAAGTTTTTTTTTTTAATTTTTAAGTAAAGATAGGGACAGGCTGAAAAATGTAATGCCATACCCGGGACTCAAAGCACGGATCCTCCAGTTGCCGTTCAGCTGCTCTAACTCCTGAGCCACCATCTCCAACGTGCCGTCCTGACATCAAATTCTCCAACTGATTTGTTTAGGAGTTCTCATAAACACATGAGACAACTACATTAATGGCGATTTACTATGCTGTAAGTACTTTAAGGCCCGGGCTTTATAGTTCGGACCACTATTAGGTCTATTAATGGAAATTGTTCTTTCACACTGGCCGTGAGTAGACTAAAATAGGCAAAGATAGACTCAGACTGAAAAATTTAATGCCATATCCGGGACTCGAACCACAGTCCCTCCAGTTGCCGCCCAGCTGCTCTAACTTCTGAGCCACCATCGCCAACGTGCCGTCATGACATCAAATTCTCCAACTGACTCGTTTAGGAATTCTCATAAACACATGAGACAATTTCCTTAACGGCGACTTACTATGTCGTAAGTATTTTCAAAGCCGGGGCTTTATATTTCGGACCACTATTAGGTCAATTAATGGAAATTGTTGTTTCACACTGGCCATGTGTAGGCTAAAATATGGAAATATAGACTCAGACTGAAAAATTCAATGCCAGAGCCGCGATTTGAAACACAGATCCTCTGGCCTCCACCAAGCCACTCTAACCATTTGAGCTACTATAGCCAACGTGCCGACATGACATCAAATTCTCCAACTAACTCGTATTTCTCCCGGTAAATCACTTAGGAGTTCTCATAAACACACGAGACAACTACATTAATGGCGACTTACTATGCTGTTATGTCCTTTAAGGCCCAGGCTTTATAGTTAACCGCTATTAGGTCAATTAATGGACATTGTTCTTTGACACTGGCCGTGTGTATTCTAAACTATAGAAAGATAGACTCAGACTGAAAAATGCTCTGCCATAGCCGCGATTTGAAACACGGATCTCCTGGTATCCGTCCAGCCACTCTAACCTTGAGCTACTATGGACAACGTGCCCACATGACATCAAATTCTCCAACTGACTCGTTTAGGAATTCTCATAAACACATGAGACATCTACCTTAATGGCGACTTACTATACTGTAAGTATTTTAAAAGGCGTGGCTTTATACTTCGGACCACTATTAGGTCAATTAATGGAAATTGTTCTTTCACACTGGCCGTGTGTAGTCTAAACTATAGAAAGATAGACTCAGACTGAAAAATGCTATGCCAGAGCCGCGATTTGAACCACAGATCTCCTGGTCTCCATCCAACCGCTATAATCACTGAGCTACTATGGCCAACGTGTCGATATGACATTAAATTCTCCAACTGACTCGTGTTTCTCCCGGTAAATCACTTAGGAGTTCTCATAAACACATGAGACAACTACCTTAGTGACGAATTACTATGCTGTAAGTACTTTAAGGCCCGGGCTTAATAGTTAACCACTATTGGATCAATTAATTTCCATTTTTTTATTTTTCTTTTAATCTGTCAGTCATGCAAGCATAAAACATGTCAAAGCTATCAGGAGAAAGCTCATAAAGAATTGCAGTATCTCTTAAAATCTGCCGGATTCCCATATTCCCTTGAATCTAAACGGAATAGGAAGAAGAAATGTTTATGGATTAACATAAAGTAGATAGAGTGATAAGAGTTTGCAAGAAAACTTTCTACAAGAACAGAGAAGGTACACAGCATATTTTTGTGTATGTATTTTCAAATTTTAGATCAGACTGTAATTTCGGTTTGTCGAGAAATTTTACACAATGTTACACCGTTATATATTTGCTACATTTAAATAGCAGTGGTTTCTCTAATACTTATTTTACTCTAAGTTGTGTTTTATTTGCATATTATCAAGATTAGATTCAGAAGTGAAATGAGCAATTTATCATGTCAATGCAGATATTAGGTTTTCTTATAAAGTACTCGTAAACGCTTTCTGATCAAGCTGTGGAATGCTGTTGTTTGACAGAAGCTTTGGGATGAAATCAGGCCAGATCTTTATGGGCACCTCCAGGAAAGCGAAAAAACTCTTAACAGAATTTTATCGTTTCTTACGCTGGTTGGTATGTGGCAGTATAGATGTTGTGGCGATAACTTGGGTGAAGTTCACTGCAAAGGTCGACAGCCCTCAGGTAATACCATAAACTTGTTGTATGTGTCTCTTAGTTATGTAAACGTAAAACCACAAACTTTTGTTTTCTCTCCTATTTGCCTCGTGACACAGAAAGTATTCTGACAAAAGATAGAAATTCGCCTCAAGCTACTTTATTGTCACAAACATCGTTAGCACAATTCTAACACGCAACCAGCTTCTCTTTTATACAAATAAAACTTAGACACAATGTTTCTTTTTGTCTCTTTAACACTCATACCTTTGCTGCTAAGTAATCTCTGTGGCTTAAACACAATTTCTTACACGAAGCTGCATGCCGATTCTGGACACAATAACTCTTGACAGTAGCTAGTGAACAGCCTCACTGTCCGTTCCACTATACGCCGATTCCTCACCACGTAGCTGCAGCTACTTATCTGGTAGTGCCTCTGCACCATTACACAGACTTCCAACTCCTCACCAAGCAGCTCCTAGCGTAACGCTGTTGTATTGTGTCTTTGCGGGTTGTTAAAATTAAAAGTTCAATTTTCCGGAACTCTAAATGTTCTTTATTTCCGTAGAGATACACTGATCAATTCTCACCTACCAACATTACATCACATAACAAAACAATCTTTCCAAGGTCGATGAGGATAACAAACAGCGTCTAATTTACATCAGTTCTCGTTACAACAACACTCTTGTTACACAACTGTTTACTCATAACTCTCTGCTGTTCTCCGCTTACGTCTCCCACCCTCATTACAACAATAAAACAGCTGACTCTCGTTTCGCAAAACTGTTCCGCTGACGTGTAGCAATCGCTTATATATCTCATTCATAATTCGAGAGACTTCTCGAGCAAATAAGAAAAACAGCCCTTCTCTGTCAATCGAAATATCACTAGAATGTCCCAATTACCTAACTTATCTTTGTCGGTAAGTCTTGTCTCAGTGATACGCAATCCGATTGTTATCTTTATCTGCAGGCGCGGTTTGTGTACATAAAACGCCCTTACCTCTCGGCACCGAAACTTCCGCACCCTAGCCGCGACAGCATGTACTGTTCAAACGACTGATACAACTCGACTGATCGTCTGATTTGTGAACTGCTTCACTGCACCGACTCCACACCACGGAGCAGCGGTCCCTTGCTCTTCCTTACCTACAATATACCCTTCCTACCCTAAGAGCCTGCAACCTCACAGTACAGCGGGCTCAGCTCTTTGCCAATATGCTGTATATCTGGTATACAACCTGGTAGTTGGAACTAAATGCCACAAAGTCCCAAGCCATAGCATTCACCCAACAGGTCGTCCGTAACTTGCGTCTAGCAGGAGTAGACGTAGCAAGGTTAACGTTGTTAAGCTTCCTTGGTGTTCTTCTGGACATGCGCCTCACCTGGAAGGAGCACGAAACAAGATATAGAAAGACAGGAAATATGGGGAAGTCTAATAAATATGAAATCATTACAAATTCACAAGCAAATAAAAATATATTAGGGACGAGAAGCATATATAGATAACTGCAATAGGCAAGAGAGAGTAGCGTTAGCTTGGATGAGAACAGGAGCAATATTTCTAAGAGGGATAAGAGTTAGTGTAAAGGGAATTTGTGAATTGTGTGGGGGGAAGGAAAGCATAACACACTATATAACAGAATGAGAGGAGGTTGCAATGTAGAGAAAAAAGGTTTGTGGGGAAAAATGGGAGAAAGTACAGAAGAGGATAGTAGCTATAAAATGATATGGGGAAAGAAGGAAAGGAACTATTGGTGAGTTCTTGCAGAAAGTAAAAGAAAAATGGAAGGTGAGGGGCAAGAAAGAGGCTAATTAAGTAACAAGGAGACATGGAGGTTAAGAGCTAACCTGACAGAGCAGAAGACCAGGGTGTCATGTAAGTCAAGGTAGCTACAAGGTAAACACATATAAATGTAAAGAATATAAGAAAGGAAGACGAAGGTGAAGAAAGGGACTAATTAAGTAACAAGGAGACATGGAGTTTAAGAGCTACCTGGCAGAGCAGAAGACCAGGGTGTCATGTAAGTCAAGGTAGCAACAAGGTAAACACAAATAAATGTCAAGAACATAAGAAAGGAAGATGAGGGGAAGAAAGGGGCTAATTAAGTAACAAGGAGACATGGAGTTTAAGAGCTACCTGACAGAGCAGAAGACCAGGGTGTCATGTAAGTCAAGGTAACAACAAGGTAAACACAAATAAATGTCAAGAACATAAGAAAGGAAGATGAGGGGAAGAAAGGGGCTAATTAAGTAACAAGGAGACATGGAGTTTAAGAGCTACCTGACAGAGCAGAAGACCAGGGTGTCATGTAAGTCAAGGTAGCAACAAGATAGACACAAATAACTGTCAAGAACATAAGAAAGGAAGATGAGGGGAAGAAAGGGGCTAATTAAGTAACAAGGAGACATGGAGTTTAAGAGCTACCTCACAGAGCAGAAGACCAGGGTGTCATGCAAGTCAAGGTAGCAACAAGGTAAACACAAATAAATGTCAAGAACATAAGAAAGAAAGATGAGGGGAAGAAAGGGGCTAATTAAGTAACAAGGAGAAATGGAGGTTAAGAGCTACCTGACAGAGCAGAAGACCAGGGTGTCATGTAAGTCAAGGTAGCAACAAGATAGACACAAATAACTGTCAAGAACATAAGAAAGGAAGATGAGGGGAAGAAAGGGGCTAATTAAGTAACAAGGAGACATGGAGTTTAAGAGCTACCTCACAGATCAGAAGACCAGGGTGTCATGCAAGTCAAGGTAGCAACAAGGTAAACACAAATAAATGTCAAGAACATAAGAAAGAAAGATGAGGGGAAGAAAGGGGCTAATTAAGTAACAAGGAGAAATGGAGGTTAAGAGCTACCTGACAGAGAAGAAGACCAGTGTGTCATGTAAGTCAAGGTAGCAACAAGATAAAACCAAATAAATGTAGCCTAAAGTAGTAAATTGTAATATCTTGGAATATGCTCAATAAGTAATGTAATCTATATTTGGGAAACACATGTGGCTAACAAATTTAGCAGAATGATTGCTATGTTATATTCCATAAACAACCGAATATCACCTTGGTACTCAGAAATAAACTACTACTATATAATCAGTTACTTAGACCTGTACTCATCTGCGACTGCCAGGTCTGGGGTACTGCAGCCAAATCCCAACACTCCAAACTCGGAAAACCTTCAAAACCGTTACCTCTGGACCGCAGTTGCAGTCGAATGGTATAAGAGTTATATATTAAGCCAATATTATATTCATATAACTTTTTGAACATTGTATCAGGATGTATTATTGTGTTAACAGAGATATTATGTAATTACTTTGTGTACAGTCACAATATGACAATGTAGTTAGCGAGCATAAACAAGGTTGAAATAAAAAAAGCTTTAGGTATTACACCAAAGAACTATGTATGAAACTTTGTCCTCAAATAGCCATAAACAGCCAAGTGAACTGCAGCATTACTAAATCAGATACGTTCTGAAGCATTTTTAAAAATCGTGTATGCAAAACGAGATTGCGAACCACACAGTGACATCGGAACAAAACAGATGGAATAAGAGGAAGGAAGAGAATGTCTAGACGTACATATAAAATGTAAGTACCACGCAGAGCTCTGAAATATTCCGACGTTTATTTCTCGCTCGGTATCTGTACTGAAGAAAACTTCCATTGGCTCAACTCATCCTCTAAGGAAATAACAAGAAAAGAATTGTGACTTTGTAGTCGTAGCCTTTCTTGAACTTTGCTATCCGAGGCTTCATACTGCCAGTCTACAACGGAGAACGTATTGCTGCACAAGGAAATATTCTAGTTTCACATAAACTATATGGTGTCTTGGCCACTTTGTTTTGATGAATTGAAGCACTTCAGCACTGTGAAGTACTTCAATCATTTTCAGAGAACTCACTCTGAAAGTATGAGTGCTATACAAAAGTGAAGTGTGTTTCCTGTTTCTCATTCAATAATAAATGAAATTACTTTAAGCTTTTGCATCTATAGCAGGATTTTCGCAGGATGAAGGAGGAAGCTAAAGAACTTCTCACCTTTGTTGACGATCTAGAAGTGTTCCCTGCAACTCTTGGTGTGGTTGGGCACATCAGTAATTCTGTCGTGATGAGTTCTATTTCCCAGGTCGTGGTAATGGTGCTGAGAAAGTTACTATTGAAGAATTGACAAATAATTCTTTTTTTTTTTTTTTTTTTTCAAACATGAAGATTTAATTCTTCCGAAACATTTTCAAATTGCGATACAAATTTAAATAAATGTTGTTCTTGAACAAACGATGACTGTTGTATTGATTAACTATTACTCTCTTACACACACGCTATTTGTGCTTCTTAAATGCACACTCAAACATAATTCTACACAACGTTGGAGAGACCCAAATGTACGTCTTATTCCTATAACGTTCTAAAGCAGAAGAACAAAATCTTTTAAACATTTAACAACTTGCTGCTATTTGAGGTTTCCATGGTTACACATTACCTACCTTCATTTATACCTCTATCTCATTACATACGAGGGCCGTTTAATAAATAACCGAACTAATTTTTAATTAACACTTAACGGCTTTATTTCACTAACCTTTACCTAAAAATTTTCGAAGTATTCTCCCTCTGATGAAATACAATTACTCCAACGATTTAACCATTGTTCGAAACACTCATTGAACCCATTTTTGGACAGTCTGTTCAGGATACCCATGACACCATTGTTCAACTCCTTATCACTTTGAAAATTGAGACCACGAAGCTCTTGTCTCGCTTTAGGGAAGAGGTGAAAATCGCATGCTGCAAGATTCGGAGAATAAGGTGGATGAGGCATAACCTCAATGCCCATTTCTGCGACGACATCTTGAGTTGCATGAGCTCGATGAGCAGGGGCATTAACCTAATGCAAGATTTATCCTCCCCTTACGAGATCTAGTCGCTTTTCGGCGATTTTTTTTCTTCAGTGGCCCCTTCAGTTCATCAAAATAGTAAGCAGCAGTTACTGTGCGTTGATTAGTTACAACATGGTCATACAGAATGCTCTGTTTGTCAAAGAATACGAGATGCATGTCCTTTCCTGCACTTTTCTGAACGTTTGCTTTCTTAGGCCTAGGGCTAAGCTGGAGAGACTGGCGGAGACGTGCCACACGCACAACACGGAGGTGTCGTTGAAGGGAGTCCTACTCCGCAAAGGAGGGTCCTTCGACTCTTGCCATACCGGGACTAGGCCCCTAACTGGCATCGTGAGGGGTTTTAAGTATGAATGGTGGGTTAATCGTAGTGGTTTAATTTAGGAGTATCAAATAATTGGTCAAGGATCATATAAATACTGTAGATGTATTTTGGTTGCTTAAGGAGGTCCTAAGATAATTCTTGGCCTCTTATCTGTCTCTCCTGGGACCAGATCGTATTCCCCAAGTACTCGGATGAAGTTGCTGAAACTGTTTGGAAATTTTGAGTAGAAACAGTGGGACAAATGTTGGATGCGGTCAAAAATGTTTTTGGAGAGGTTAGATTCTAAATGGATTATGTGATTTGAGATATACCATTCGGCTGAAACTGAAGTCCGAAGGTAGCGGTTTCGAAGGACTTGGAGTTTGGAGAGGTGGGTTTTGGCTGCTGCACCCCAGACTTGGCAGGCGTATGTCATTTCCGGCCTTAATACCTGCTTGTAGAGCAGGAGCTTGTTGCGGAGAGCCATTGGAGACTTTCGGTTATATAACGGATACAACATGGTCATCCTTTTGGTAACTTTGTTAGCCACCACTGTTAAGTGGTCCTTCCATGAAAGGCGCATGTCTGGAAGCACACCTAGGTATGTTGCCTGCGTTGACCATGGAATTACTGTACCTCTTATGCTTAGGTTGGGTACGTCATGCAGATCTCTTTGGGTGAAAGTGATAGCTTGGATTTTTGTGGCATTTAACTTTAACCACATATAGCATATTTACAAATGTCTGTGCTCTTTGCACAGCAATATCATGCCATCTTGACACAGTTGTTATGGCGGTATCATCGGCAAATAGATACAGGTTGCAGCCTCTTATGTTTGGAAGGGTAATTATATAAACCAGGAAAAGCAGGGGCCAAAGAACACTACCTTGTGGTTCCCCTGCATTAATGGCACAGGGCTGGGACAGGATGTCGTCCTTCATGATTACAAAGGATAGGTTTTGTAGGTAATGATGTATTATGTGTATAAGGTAGAATGGGATATTGAATTGAATGAGGCTATGTTGGAGGCCTTCATGCCAGACAGAGTGAAAGGCTCGGGAAATGTCAACAAAGAGGGCTGCAACGTAGTGCAGCCTTTAACCACTTCCTCCACAAGACGAAGGCGATGGTGAGTTGTGGAATGCGAGTTAAAACAGTCTAGAAGGACGTGGCGTACCGACAGGGCGCTACCACAAAGCGGGCAGACCGGAGCAGGACGCCTGTTTAAAAGGTGGCTATGACTATAAACGGTGTGGCCAATGTGTAGCCGTGCAAGAATCACTTCCTCTCTACGGGATACTGGCCCTGGGTATCAAAAGCTCCTTCACCTTTCTAAGTTTGTTTCTACGGAGAGCATACCAGTCATCGTGCCAGCACGACCGTCAGCATGAGGCGATGTCAGTTACTGAGAAGTGCAAAGTAAAACAAATAATGTTTATAGTAAATTAGAGAATGTGGTATATCGAATGTTACATTCTTCTAAATGAGTTTAGTCACTTGAATGTTTATGCAGTAAATTATTGCATAATAGTATCTATTTTGAAATTTTGCAGTGTATTCTGTTGTTTGCCTTCAAAATTTTCCATTACTTTGACCAACTATTGGGCCAACAACTAATGACAAAATGCTGTAATACGCATTAAAACTGGTTTATCACACCTTATCGTAGAAACAAGTGTTCCCAAAAATTGATACAGGCAGAAAATATAGGAATCCACAAGCCTCTATGCCAGTGTAATTTTAAGGGTGTTTATATCTAACGAAAAGTATTAGAATAATAGCTATATGTCTTAACTCATCACCAAGAAAACTCACAGTTACTCCCAAATTTAATTTTACAAAGATAAATAGTTATCTGCCAGCAGCTCTTCGAATTTGAAGCCAGTAATCCACATAATGCTTGCTCGCAGTAGGTACTGGTTTCTCAAGAATTTACGACTACAAAAGATTACGACAGAAAAGGTAAACATTTACTTAATTGATTGCTTTATCACTTACCTTGAGACTAAATGAGTGTTATCCGATACAGTTAAGACTTATGAATGACAAAAACGTGACTTTCAACACAGAGAGATTAGAGTATTTACCTAGAGGTAGCAAACAATTTCAGGTTGTTTCATATAACCGTGTGAAGGACGAGGTTGGAAAGGTAGAACGACAATGACAAATTTAGTGATATAGCTGAGATTTAAACCAAGTACCCTCTGGTTTCTTTCTGCTCTCCTGATCAACTGAGCTAACTGAGCTGCCACGGCAACACGCTAGCATGACATTAAATTCTCATACTGACGCAAATTAAAGCTACTTTAATGGTAATAAGTATTCGGGATACTGAAATTACGTAGTTATATTTTTCTCCAGTGTTCTAGATGTACTAACCAGATGAGTTATTCCATTTTACACAAGTATTCGCCGCTGAAACTCATTGTCAATACGCCCTTTGAGGTTACCTGTACCAAAAGAAAGAATGTTTAGAAAAAGGTCCGGGTTCGTATTGTGACAATATCACAACACGAAACTATACTACGCTCACTTTGTTACCAAAAAGTAGTGTTAACATTCACTTATTTCTCACATCCACAAACACAAAGCTAGTGCTGCAATTCCAGGAGGCCATGACTTCTAGTGAAAGGTGGGATTTCTGATTTTATTAATTTATGGTTACTGTAACCAGAAGTCTGCATCGGATCTTGTTTAATGTGGTTTACTATTAATTTTTAGTGTTTTGTTTTACGTTTGGTGTAACTGTTTTCATATTGTGAGCAAGAATTCATCAATATTTAATTGATACTTCGTTTGCGAGTTACCTAACCTCACCAACATGCATTCCACCACCCAACGGGCTCAATCAACTACCCGTATACCTAGCAGTAAGTCAACGAATACTTATTCGCAAGCATCGTAGAGTACGTTATTCCTTAAAAAAGGAAAACGCTATCATAATTGACTCAGTTGATTATGCTCCCATCATTGAATTTGTGCAACAGTTAGCAACTAAAGTTAATCCTTCTCATATTAGATTGCATCTAAAATATCAAACAAAAGACTGCGTACACAAATATAACAATTTACAAATTAAGCTTCACTTATCTTATAAGAAATGATGACACTTTCCTTATAAGTTGTCCGGGATCACGATTTCACGTAAAACTTTTACACAACTTTCACACATCTTCAGCTATAACTACCGAAATCTGAAAGTAAAACAAATTTAAAAACAGAATCGACTGCCGGTTTTTCAAAATTCATTACGCGATGTTTGTTTTCTAAATTACATACTTTTCCCAAAGCATAAAATATATTGGACCATTTAATTGTTTTAATAATTTAACTTCTGGATTTATTTCATGGTTAAATTACCAAAACTGATCTGATACTGCCGATTCATCAGTCTGTTTATACTTAATGTTACGAAAATGTTCTTACTTTCTGGTTTCTAAATTGCATTTTGTCTTTCCAATATAAACTTTATCAGAATCTAAACAATTAAACTGATAAATACCAGATTTTTTATAAATAGGAATTTCATCTTTTTTAGAGAAATGCAATACATTTTTAATACTATATTCATTTTGAGGAACTAAAGTACTGCCCAATTCTTATAATTTTTTTTAAATATGTTTATTAACCCACGGATGATACGCAAATTTTCAAAATTTATAATCGTCTCATTAACAAAGTGAAAGAACAATTAATTTTCATTAATTGTGCCTGCTATTGGTGCGAACTAAAAAGCGCGGGCCTTAAAGTACTTACAGCATAGTAAGTCATCATTAAGGTAGTTGTCTCATTTGTTTATGAGAACTCCTGGTGGTTTACCGGAGAAAACAGGAGTCAGTTGGAGAATTTAATGTCATGTCGGCACGTTGGCCATAGTTGCCCAATGGTTTAGACAGGCGGGACGGCAACCAGAAGATCCGTGGTTCAAATCCCGGCTATGGCATTGAATTTTTCAGTCTGGCGTCCTACACAGGGCGTCCTACACACGGCTAGTGTGAAAGAACAATTAATTTCCAAATTATTAACAGTTTTTGATATTTGAATTTTTCATTGTTTTTATTTATAAATCTTTATTAAAACCATTAATTAAAGAAGAATTAGTAATATGTTTATGTTCTTTAATAAATTCATCTTTATTCAGGGGTATATTTATTATTAATATACACGTCACACTATTGAAAACAGCAAATTCATGTGAAAAAGGGTTAAAACTTATTTTTATGTAATTATCAATATGAGTAAATTCTATTCATACCAAAGGTTAATTTATTAGTATATCTTATTATCTTTAGAATTGGAAAAGGAAGAAATCTATTAATTTCAGTTTCTAATGTAACTTTTATAGCTTTATCTTGAAAAATAAAAGAACATTGTAATTTAAAATATTACTTATAGTGCTTCGGATAATGAACATCTTCAAAATATTTTTAAGAGTTTGGCATAACTTTAGTTCCTCAAAATAAATATAGTAATAAAAATTCATTGCACTTCTTTGAGAAAGATAAAATTCCTAATAATAAAAACTCTGGCAGTTATCAGTTTAAGTCATTCGATTGTTATAGGACAAAACGTAATTTAGAAACCAGAACGAAAGAACATTTTTGTAACATTAAGTATAAACAGACTGATAAATATGCCTTGTCAGATCATTTTTTGTCATTTAGCCATGAAATAAATCCATAAGTTAAATTATTATAATAATTAAACGGTCCTATGGATTTAATGGTTTGGGAAAAGATGTTTATTTAAAAAACATACATCACGTAATGAATTTTGAAATACCAGCAGTTGATTATGTTTTTAAATTTGTTTTATTTTCAGATTTTGGTAGTACTAACAAGAACATATCAACTTCCAAAATTTGTAACAATGGCGATAGCTTTGTTGTTGCCGGCTGAGGATGTTTAAAAGTTTTACATGAAATCGCAATCCCGGACAATTTATAGGGAAAGTATCATTTCTTATAAAATAAGTGAAGTTTTAAGTTACAAATTCTTACATTTGAATATAAAAGACTATGTGCTTATCACAGTAATAAGGAAATTGCAGATGAAGTCATAAATAAACACAAAATTAGCACACAAAGTCACAAAAATCCACTAATTTTGATCTTCTCAGGCTTCATGTCAACAATTCTGCCATTGGACACAAGTTTAATAATAATCCACTCATTCAAAGTATTCAAGAACGTTTATTTTACCATTATACTCGTAATAAAGGCGTCACGTCTCATTGGCACGGTTACCTTCACATCAAGGCATTGTGGGAAATGAAATGGCCGATGTGGCAGCTAAGACAGCTACAAGACTACAACAAATCGCAGCTAGAGTATCCGGTACACTACAAGATATCAAAAGGATGTTTAAAACCATATTCTGGAGTATTGGGACAAACAATGGCAATCCACTACCTCAAAACTGCAACTTGTTAGAATTTCTGTCTCAGAACGTATTATATCGAGCGGTCACTTCCAGAGAAGAAAACAAATTCTACTCAACTGATTACGTATTGGTCACTTCATCCTAAGTCATAGTTATTTAATGAAGAATTCAGCTAAAGATCCATGCCCAAAGTGTGGAACTCAAGAGATATCAACATCCCACCTGATTTATTTTAGTTAATATATGGAAATTAATAATTTCTTCACACTCACCGTACATAGGCTAAGGTTTTTGATATATAGAGTAAACATGAAAAATTCAATGCCATGGCCGGGATTTGAAGCACGGTTACGTCCAGTCGCTCTAACCTATTGAGCTACCATGGCCATCGTGCCGTCCTGGCATTAAATTCTCCATTTGACTCGTATATTTCTCCGTTAAACCACTAGGGGCTCTTGTATCCGAGATACACCTGAAATATACGAGTTTGCCGGGGAAATATATAAGTCAAATTGAGAATTTAATGTCAGAACGGCACGTTGGCCAAGGTAGCTCAATGGGTTAGAGTGACTGGACGGAAAACAGGAGATCCCTGTTCCAAATCCCTGCCATGGCATTGTATTTTTCATGTTGACTATCAAAAACCTTAACCTATTTACGGCTAATGTGAAAAAATGATTAATTTCCATCAATTAACTAAAACAATAAGAGTTAAATGATGAAGCCTGGGGCTCAAGTACTTAAGATAGTGAGTCACCACACACGGAGAATCTGGGATGCGAGAACCCTTAGTGGTCTATCTGGAAAATATACGAGCTAAATGGAGAGTTTAATATCGTGACGGCAAGTTAGCCATGGTAGCCCAATGGGTTGGAGCGACTGGATGGAAACCAGGAGAACCGTGGTTTAAATCCCGGCCATGGCTTTGAATCCTTCATGTTGACTCTATCATCTCACCTCATCCTTGACTGCCCATCATTACTAAAAGCCAGAAGTGACTTGAACCTCAATAGTGATTTATATGTCATTTTGAATTTAGTTGAAGAATGTAGAAAAGTTATAAATTTAATGGATTCATCATAAATATCATCTACTATATAAAATTTATTTAACTGTATCTTGTGTTAATCAGATGCTATTACAGTTTGTTTTAATATACACTTCTTCTGTTTAAGTGTTATTGACGTCACTCATGTTTATTATAATATATGTGCATTTATACTTATATCACTATTGTTCACTGTGATGTGCGACTTTATTTGTTTTGTTCATTGTTGTAGCCTGTTTGTACTGTTTGTTTTATATTTCATTGTTGTCTCAAAAATGTATTAATTTTACTGTGGTCGCTGATAACCTTGGTTGTTGTAAAGCGACCATAAATAAATGAAAAGAAAAGCTAGTGCTAATATTCCTTTATGCCCCAGTGGTACACATTAACTCACGCTGCTCGGAACCTTTCGACGCTCTCTGCCCACAGACATAAGTACCATATTAACAGCTTAACTGCTTGCTACTCTGACATCTGAAAAGTTATAACTGAACCCGGAAGTAGTTGACCTAAAAATTCTCTAAAAAGAGCTATAAAACACCCTTAAAATATAAAAATTGCACATAAAATGTAAAAAAATGACCTAACATTAACCATTTCTTCATCGTAATAATAAATTAATAACTCACCGACAAATAATAATAATATGTACATGGTTCGAATAACCACAATTTAAAATTAACTTTCTTAGTAAATAATGGAATTATTGCTACTAAATAATAAACAAATTCAAAATTCTTCAGGGCATTTTCAATTTTATAAAATATATGTTTCCGCCAAACTCTTAAACATACTGTTTCAAATGGGACGCAGTTGACTGTCTTTGTTCCGGCATTTCAATTCTACATCCCAACAAATTTACACAGCTCTCAAACTACTATCCTTACTGCGACACTTCTAGCTCCTGAGGTCCTGATTGATGTAATCGACACTACTGAATGATGTAATCGGCGATTCCTCAAACTGATACGTCATAAATTCTCCAGAACTGTTAGGATGCTGACCTGTGTTAATTATGTAAACACTTACAAAGTTACTATTTCATAAAAGATTATGATATAAATGATCTTTTATTTGCAGAGTATTAAAAAAAGCCCATGATTCAGGGTCAGGTCGGCCACGGGAATCGAAACTGGGCGTCCCGAATTCGGGCTGCATATGAAAATGCCCAATTAATTCGTGAAAAAGAAAGGAAATGACCGGAAAGCGTATCTAAATATTAAAAAGTGACTATTATAAAAACGCGTAAAAATGAATTTTGATGACCTATAAAAACCATATATGAGGCATGTTTTTTAAGTCAGTACCTGTTTGTACTGTTTGTTTTATATTACATTGTTGTATAAAAAAGTGTATTAATTTTACTGTTGTCGCTGATAACCTTGTAAAGATAACTTGAACTGCACAGTTTTTATTGAACTGCACAACAGTTTTCGTATTGTAAATAAGGAAAGACAGTAATACCAGCCTTCGTAGTTTGAAAGTTACGTGAATGCCAGTGTTAGATATGAATTCTAATTCTTTATCCTTATTTTCTCGCTATTGAAAATTTTAGCATTTTTCATCATTTAAGATGCTGCTTGCGTTGCAGTTTCAGTGTTAGACTAATGAAACTTGTTACACACGTTCATAGAGACACAGTAAATAGAAATTTCCCTGAGTCTTATTGTGAGATGCATTTAAGCAAACCTTATTTACTTAAAAAGCAATAAAGTTGCAAATTTAAGCAAATGAGCCATATTCATACCTTTAAACGTTTCTGAGTTTGAAGTCATTGAGACACAAGAAATCTACGGCAAATTAAAAAAAAAAACAGATGTATTGGAATCCTGTTGGTAAAATATTAGACTAAAGTTTAAGTTATCTTGTCGCAAGGGACTTTTTAGGTGACCTAACCAAAAATAAATAAATTTGATCATATTCTTTAAACTATCGAAGTGAAAGCGATAAAATTTGGGTTGCATTATATTTGCACTAAGTTACATCTATTGTATAAATTTTAAAAGGCTAGCGTTATTAGTTCAGAATTTCAAATTTTCAGTCGTAGGTATTGTTAATAAATGTCCCCTCCATCACTTGGTTCCCAAAGCATGTTCCGCTATAAAATTTACTTTGTCTAAGCTTTTTTTTTTTTTTTTTTTTTTTTTTAATTTACGTCCTTCAACGTTAAGTCATATCGGACGGTGAATGAAATGGGTGAAATGGTGCTCAAATGTGTCCAGGGTCCATGGAGCAAAGAGCTACCCGATATTCGTCTGTAAGGATAAGGGAAAACCCCGGAAAAACCTTATCCAGGTAGCTCACCCTGACCGAGATTCGAACTCGGGACCTCTTGAACGTAAGCCAGACATGCTAACATCTACGCTACCAAGGCGGGCTTTGTCTAAGCTTTTGCCTAACATTCTTCTCTGGCATACCTAGATTTAATTAGCTCTCTTCATTTCTTTTGTTTGTACAGCATTCAAATGTTTTATGGCGATTAAAATGAAGCCATTAGGGAAACGCTTTTGTAACAATAGTCTGCATAATAAGCCGTACAGTTTAGAAAAATTTTAAATGAAATATATCGCAACTTTAGACGTTTAAGCTATATGTTTGTAGTATAAATTAAAAATAACTTTGTGGCGAACATTGATTCCTACTTTCTTCTTTCACACAAACCTGATTTGGTACTTGCTAACTCCAAAAATACGTTAACCTTGATGACAGTTCTATAAAATTAATTAACTCCAAGAAGAGTTTACTTTCGCAATTAATTCAAGATGCATTATTTCTTGTGTGGCGACCAGTAAATCTCTAAAACTGCATTGTTTATGCCAAAGTAATGACCACAATTAAAGCAAATGAAGCCACATTTTATGATAAAATGAGATTGTCACTAATTGGAGCGGGCCAGACCAGAAGTTACAGTTAACACACAATAAACTTCAGGCATTTCATTACAAAATACTAAAGTGTGGCTATTGATAACTGCCTGAGGTAGCTGTTCGTTAGCAAAATGCCTGTAGGTATCTACCTCACCGTTTGCCTTTTGTGTCATCTGTTGGCCACTGGCACTTCGTTAAAACAGCCCTTGTCAAACATCCATAGCGCTGATATATACTTTCAAGTTATAACAGCTTCTCATTTTTTAGGACTGGGACCAGATAGGATCTTCTGGTTCTTTTCAAACTGCACCTTGACTCTTTGTAAATGCGTGGCAGAGAAGGCAGCGCTGTAAAGTCCATAGAATTCTAGTGGCAGCGACCAGAGTTAGGACTCTATGATACTTAAAATGGCGACGTTTTCATTGCAAGAACAGCGTGTAATCATTGGTTTTCTCTATTTTCGAGGTATGACACCTTCTGAAATTTGATTATCAAAGACGCTGGTTACAAGTTCCATGGTGTCAGATGTACGGCACGTTGCTCCATCTTGCTGGAAATAACCTTCTCTCATTTCGATATCATTCAGCTGCTACACAAATGTCTTGAAGATACCCATATAAACTTCAGTGTCTACAGTCGTATCAAATAAAGTGGGATGAAATATCCCATTTAAAATTTTCATCTGTCAGCAATTTTCGGTGTTCACAATTCTCCAGAGCCACCGAGATCATTCAAACAAATGTCTACATTCTACAAGCTTTCAAAGGGAGGTTATGATCTATTGAAATGTTTCAGGTTTATATGTGTAACAGTGGTTTTGAATTATAAAAAATATATGTAACTGTGTGATTGGCCGAAATAATAATTGTATGACGTAATATGACGTAATGTTGTAACGTGGAATTAAAATGGCCAATCACAAAATTAATAGAGGAGTAACGATAGTTACGAAAAATTAATAATCTGGGTAAAGAGATTTTTTTTGTAATAGCGAGTGTGATGAATAGTGGTGCAAAATCAAGAACATTTAAGTAATAGTTTGAATCTGTAGAAATATAACAAAGTAAGAATTTATCGACGTTGGAAGTGATTGGGAAAGGAAGTTCAAGTAAAATGTAATCTAAATAATACAATTAAATAGTTACAGAATTTGACTTCTCCAAAACTTTATTCCGAACCACGCCTGAAAAACACATGTCTCATGACTCTTATTTAAAATAAGATACAATTGGTGGCCAGAGGAAATAGATAGCCACAAAAACTCACACGAGAAGAGAAAGAATTGTGCGTCCAACATAGAAATCCTGTCCCAAATTGCGCCCGAACGTGTGACTGATTAAGACGGAGACAAATTAACGACGAATAGTCTCAAATTCCTGTCCCATATAGATCGCACTGTATAATTTCAGAAGGGACCTACTTTGAAGGCGATAAGATAAACTTGGATAAATAATTTATATTTTGTAATTCATTGACCAATTCTCTTAACTTTCTTCAACAGTGGTTTATTAATAATAATTGGACAGAAGAATCACCTATTCCAAGATTTTTTTGACAGAACAGTAGAAAAACTCGTATGAGTCAGAACACATCATATTTCTGCTTCCTCTGCTGCATACTTAGAGTAAGGAAAATAAAGTATTAAATCCAAAAATGGATACTAAAGTTTCAGAATGTTTTAAGATGCGCACATTTTTATGCAAAGGTGTGTATGCACAAGTGTCTCAGAACAATATAACTCAGTCCTCCATTTTTAAACAATGTGGCACCAAGAGCTTCAAGAAATGCCTCTTAACACCAAACTGTCTTATACATGAAAATGTTTACAAAACTTGATATTGCAAACATGTTTATAATTTTAATTGAATTACAATAACTTTAAAATATTTTTACGAAAGGATATTATATTTTAAATTTCCATAGAAACATAGAGGCTGTAGGAACTAAACATTTTATGCATTATGTTTCCCACACCATATTGTATTGTTTTTATGGAGAGGACAGGCTAAAAATCAGTTTATCAGTTACATATACGAAAGAAAATATAATGTGATAATTTCAAAGTATAAAACTGAAGTAATGGCATTCCATGGAAGATACCCAGTAAGAACAAAAATATTAATAGAAAACGAAGTGTTGGAACAGATTTCAGAATTCAAGTATCTGGGCTGTGATACAACGTATGAAGCTGAAGAAGATCTAAATAAGGAAATGTAGAAACTTCAACACTTTTGTGTAACAATGAGATGAACACTGAGGAACAAAGAAAAGATTTATAGCTATAATTTTGCTCAATTTCTTCTCGGGCTGCAAGCCAGGTGAACAGACTATTAGAAATCGATGTTTCGGGAGTGTGCATCTCTCCCATCATCAGGATATTTAAAAAATGTTATAACAACAAATGAAACACTGGATATAACACAAATATATACAAAGACAAAACACTATCAAAATTCCCATTACTTAACAAAAGCCTGTTTCCAGTAAATTAAATGCCAGGTCAGGAGATGGCGTGAGTATAGCAGATGAATTGGATCAAAGAAACGTAACTACTTAACTTGACTATCAAGCTCTTTTGATCTATCCTTCTTAAATCGACGTAATTCCATTTTTAAGACCGGTTAACAGTGCTCACTTCAGAGAAATTCGCCAAAGCCTCCTTAACTCTCCACTCTCAGTAACTGTTGCATTTTGTCAAAATGGTCGTCTCCCGAATGTTGGTTCTATGGTCGTTATCAAAACAATGCTCTGTCAGCCCAGACATCTCAGTTGCATTAAGCGAATTTTCCGTTCATGTTCGTTTATTCTGGTAGCGATGGTCCTTTCGGTTTGACCTATATACGGTGTCGCACATTCACAGGGAATGTGGTACACTCCCGAAACTTGGAAGTCCAATTTGTTTTTCACTGCTCTTAACAGATGTTTAATCTTTGGAGGTGGGTTGTGGATGGTCCTGCTGTATTTGGCGAGAATTCTGCCGGATAGGTTGCCGGTAAACGGGAATCAGGCTGTAGCGGTAGGCTTATCTGACACTTGCTGTATTACAGGTTTCCCTTTCCTAGCTTTGGTGATCGAGGCTGCTGATTCTGCCGGATAGATTGCCGGTAAACGGGAATCAGGCTGTAGCGGTAGGCTTATCTGACGCTTGCTGTATTACAAGTTTCCCTTTCCTAGCTTTGGTGATCGAGGCTGCTGATTCTGCCGGATAGATTGCCGGTAAACGGGAATCAGGCTGTAGCGGTAGGCTTATCTGACGCTTGCTGTATTACAGGTTTCCCTTTCCTAGCTTTGGTGATCGAGGCTGTTGATTCTGCCGGATAGATTGCCGGTAAACGGGATGCAGACTGTAGCGGTAGGCTTATCTGACGCTTGCTGTATTACAAGTTTCCCTTTCCTAGCTTTGGTGATCGAGGCTGCTGATTCTGCCGGATAGATTGCCGGTAAACGGGAATCAGGCTGTAGCGGTAGGCTTATCTGACGCTTGCTGTATTACAGGTTTCCCTTTCCTAGCTTTGGTGATCGAGGCTGCTGATTCTGCCGGATAGATTGCCGGTAAACGGGAATCAGGCTGTAGCGGTAGGCTTATCTGACGCTTGCTGTATTACAGGTTTCCCTTTCCTAGCTTTGGTGATCGAGGCTGTTGATTCTGCCGGATAGATTGCCGGTAAACGGGATGCAGACTGTAGCGGTAGGCTTATCTGACGCTTGCTGTATTACAAGATTCCCTTTCCTAGCTTTGGTGATCGAGGCTGCTGATTCTGCCGGATAGATTGCCGGTAAACGGGAATCAGGCTGTAGCGGTAGGCTTATCTGACGCTTGCTGTATTACAGGTTTCCCTTTCCTAGCTTTGGTGATCGAGGCTGTTGATTCTGCCGGATAGATTGCCGGTAAACGGGATGCAGACTGTAGCGATAGGCTTATCTGACGCTTGCTGTATTACAGGTTTCCCTTTCCTAGCTTTGGTGATCGAGAATTCAACGTCATATTCGGAGTAGTCGTTTTGACGGAAAGTGAGTCTCAGCTGCTGTAATTCTTGATTTAAGTGGCTGGGATCAGAGATAGACAAAGCTCTGTGGGCCAGTGTATTGCGAACTCCTCGTCGTTGAGACTTATGATTTAAACTATGAGCGTTGAGATAGAGATCGGTGTGTGTAGGTTTGCGGTACACTCGAAGTATTCAATAGTGTATGAAAGTGAGGTTTGGGTCCTAACATAAAGAGAAACATGGGAAATGCACTTCTTAAAGTACTGTGAATGGTTGTACAAGACGAGAACACATTAGAAATGAGAATGTTGGAGAAGTACTAAAAGTAAAACACTCCTTCAACAAACAGAAGAACATAGGAATAACTAGACAGAGAATCTGCAAAGAATGCCAGAGAATAGAATACCAAAGATGGAATTCATGTATAAACGTAGAGGAAGAAGCTCTGTAGGAACTCCAAATCATTGATTGGTTGAACAGATATGAGATGGGAACAAAGACCTAATGCATGAAAGAATAAAATTAAGACATTTTTTTTACAGAGGAACTTCTGAACTCCTCCATAATCTGAAGAGTTTCACATAACATGTAGATTGTAATCCAAGAAAATCTTGGTTGTAATTTTCAAATTTTAGTACAAGGTTCGGCTGACATTTCCCAAGCCTCACATAGAGATGGCATCTCAGGGATAACATCATAGTTTAACTCTAGACTAGCTTGTATCCATAGTTACAGGGCAATAGCTTGTTTAGTTTTTGAGCGACAAGTTTCACGAAAATGGAGGATTTGTCAAAATGAGTAGTGATTAAATACTACCATTTGAAAGGCTTAACGCCTAAAGAAATTGAGGAGAATATGGAGAGTACATTGTCAGACTCTGTGCCTTCATATACAAACATTAAATGATGGGTTGTAGGGTGTAAAATGGGACGTACGAGCACTAGTGATGAGCCTCGCTCTGGACGTCCTATGGAAGTCACAACTGCAGAGATTATTGAAAAAATTCATCTTTTAGTACTATAAGACCACAGATAAAAGTTGTTCGAGACAGCACAGGCTGTACACATATCAAATCAACGGGAATGTAGTATTTCAAGTAATATTTTGGGTTTCACAAGTTTGTGCAAGATGGATGCTTCATTTGTTGATTTATCTGATCAAAATTTGCAAAGAAAAACTGTTTCGTTTAAGAATTTGGAGGTGTAGTGTACCATAAAAAAATCCCTGTAAATTTTTGAGGTGGCTTATTACATTGGACGAAACTTGGATACATCACTACAGCCCAGAAAGTAAATCAAAGTCACAATAGTGGACTGCGCCAGGTGAAACAACTTAAAAGAAGGCAAAGGCAATTTTGTCAGCTAACTAGGTTATGGCGTGTGTTTTCTGGGATATAAAGGGAATTATTTTTATAGTTTAATTGGTGACTACTACACAAGCTTACTGCAACGTTTGAGTGATGAGGTGAAAAGAAAAATACCTTATTTGACACAAAAGTACCTTGGTTCTTCACTACAAGTCTCCGGTCCATGGTTCAGTCATTGCAATGAGCAAAATGTGCGAATTAAAGTATGAATTACTTAATTATCCGCCCTATTTGCCAGACCTATCACCGAACTACAAAACAAATGGAGGACAAAAGCAACGAGGGCATTGAAACAGCTATTTTGAGTACCTGATAAATCGCACTACAGATATATTTTAATTAAACTGGAACACCGATATGAAGAATGTTTTAGCTTTTCTAGAGATTTTACTGAGATATGGAGAAAAACATTCTTTCTTGTGATGTCCTGGACTTAACAGCCGACCCTCGTGCTTTCTTATAGGAAGCATTATTCAAATGGTTTCTATCATTTGGATGAAAATAAATGAAATTCTAAGGCCCTGGCTGAAAGCGACCAACACTAAAAATTTGACTATCGGCTAGCCACCGATATAAAAAAATTTGACTATCGCTTAAGCCTACGATTCTGTAAATGTATTGATTAACATAAAGTGCAATATTAAAGGCCACATGAGTGCACACATAACTGTTTATTTAAGAAATGTTTTGCCTAAGCGGTCCCAATCGCTTGCAGTAGCGGTTACAGCTGTAATTACGTTTTAAAAGCGACGCTCATAGGACGGTGGTGAGGTCAAGCTCTCTCGACAAAGTAAAGACTCACTCTGGTATGCTAATGTTGTTAGTATTGATGTAACCACCATGCTGGGCTACAGTGCAAATGTGCATGATACATGTACACGAGTTACAACTAGAGAAGAAGAGAGAAGCTGGTTCTGTTTTCCAAGTTCATAAATTCATAATGCGTGTTAAGAAGATTACATAGAAGCCTGTTATTCTGTGTCTCTGCTGTTTAAATAATAACACAGCTTTCCAACTCCCCTGGAGGTAGAAACTCAAACTATTTCTGCTTAACTGTAGGGAACTTATAAAACCGAGTACGTTCACAGAAGAATGTTTAGAAAAAACCAGAGCTTCTGGCGTGTAATACATGATACTTTTTACTTCAGCATGGACTACATTACTAAACAAACAGCTTTAACTACAGTACGTTCCTTATACTACCGGACCGCACATCGTACGTACGTCATTAATTAAAGGATATTCTCCGTACTGCAATGAACCTACTACATTTTAATTAATAAAACTATAGGTTACCAGATTGGTTGCATCTCCACGTTCCCGCAACTGTACCCCATATGGCCTGTTACTCAATATGGCCTAGTAGCTATTTCTAGGTAGCTAAGATGGGAATCTGCTAGATGGTTGCTCATTCAGCTATTTCAATTATCTCTGTGTTCCACCCAGTGTGCAGTGACTAAAAGCCATTTCACAGTTGAGATTCGTTTGTTTGTCGCCCAAGTGTTATTATTTTGTTCAGGTACGCTTGTTGTGCTACTGATACATTAGAACTTTTCTACTAACTTGTTACCATGTCAATTACTTCATGTAACTATCCTGATTTAAATTATATAATAACTTTTCTGAATGCAACAACCTTTGTGTAGCTGTATGTGTGAAATGGGTTGCTGGTACTGTGGATCCAACTTGGCCTATTAGGTCATACTGAGTATACATTTTAGCCATAGCAGGCCATTTTGGGTATAGACTTTTACTGATAACTTTTTTATTTATTTTCAGTAGTAATGATTTCAAATCACGAAAGGATACGCGGTTGGCCGCGCCGTGGCTCAGTGGTTAGACCGCTTGGCTCTCACTAAGACTGCCCGGGTTCGATCCCAGGTGACCGCAAGGTGAGATTTGTGGTGGATAACACGGCGCTGGGGCGGTTTTCTCCGGGACCTCCGGTTTCCCCCGCCATCTCATTCCACCGGTGCTCCATCTTCATCTCATGTATCATCAGTGTCACCGCCTGCGGTGCCATATACAGTAAAAGCGGGCGTTAAACTCTACACATACGCGGTCGATGGAGACTATATGACATAACTAAAGCCGTGGAAGCCATCAGTAAGACAAAAATGTCAGACTATCAAGCAGAAAAAGAATTTGCTATTCTGCGAAGAACTTTCCGTAGGCATGTCAAATATGGATGTAAAATCAAAGCAAAATTGGGGAAAAAGTTTACATTGTGTGAAGAATAAACTGCTGAACTCTGTGCACGTATAATGAGGTTGGCAGAAGTGGGATATCCAATAACAACTAACATTTTAGGATCATGTGTCTACAGATACTGCAAGAAAAATAATATTACTTATAAAATTTCTGTTGTTAAGCAGATTGCAAGCCGCAAGTGGGCAAGGAAACTTATATCAGAACATCCCAAACTCTTAATCCAGCTAGGACATAGAAGTTAAACAAAGTAGTTGTTCAAGACCATTTTCAAAAATGTACAACTGTTCTTGAAGAAACTGGTATTTTTGGAAATCCTGAAGGACTTATTAACACTGGATAAGAAAGGCTGCAGACTGAATTTACACAAAGAACCACGGGTACTCGCAAAATTATGGTTTATAAAAATTATCTTTTTGACAACATTTACTTTTTGAAAATGTTCCCACAGTATAGTTTTCGCCCTATTATTTTGAAATTTTCCAAATGGCATGCAATGAAACATGCCACAAGCTTTGGTTCTTCTTTCAGAAGCTTTTTGTATTTTTTCTCAGGTTTTATAAGAATTAGAAAATGTAATTTAATTGTTGGAAATTAATCATTCCTTCACACTAGCCGCACATATGCTAAGGTTTTGCATGGATAGAGTCAACATGAAAAATTCAATGCCATGGCCGGGATTTGAACCATGTATCTCCTGGTTTCCATCCAGTCGCTCTTACCCATCGAGTCAATTGGAGAATTTAATGTCAGGACAGCACGTTGGCCATGGTAGCTCAACGAGTTAGATTGACTGGACAGAAACTAGGAGATCTGTGCTTCAAATCCCGGCCATGGCATTGAATTTTTCAGGTTGATTTCATAAAAAAATGTAAATTTGAAATAATATAATTTTATAATTATTTTTTGAGTGAAGGCTAATGAAAATGTATGAAGTGATTGACTCGGGATAGTAAAATACATATATAAAAGTTGGTAACCCGAAAATAAAATACATAAAGCTCCGGCATTTAAAACCCTTTAATGTTTATATGAGACAATATTGAAAACGTTCTGTTTGATATCTACTTTATAAAGTAGCTGTGCAAAAACGTTGATTTAAAGAAGGCAAATGCTTACTTTGTTACACATCACACTGTCTTTCCGATTATAAACACGCCGTAATCTGGACGTCGTAACCTAGCTCGGGCTATATTCAATTATTACAGGACTCTCGTAATAAACAGCTCAGCCACAAACTGCCCTCTATGTCTATCTGGCAACTGTTTCGGAAACAGAGTTATAAGGTACGCATCAAACTTACAGCTCTGGGGGCATATCTCGCAGATACACAACTTAATGTACATCATTCAAACGGGTGGCAACAGATAAGGTGCTAAGAGGTAATCCAGCCCAAATGATATTACCAGTAAATCTCTGGTCAGAAGAGGCACTAGCCTACTGACTCCAAAACCGCAAGTTCAAATCCGACCCAGATCGATGGTTTTTATGTGTGCTTCACATGTCATCATATTTACCGTCATGTAGAAGGAATTCTGAGCGACAAAATTCTGGCACACCGGCAGGGCGATAAATATTTGTACCGTTTCCAGTGAATGGCTTAACGCGTGGAAGCATACCATAAGATTGGTCTTACTGATCCGATATGTTTGAAACCCAATAGGGAAAATGATGCCCTAAATTGAAAAAAGTTCCAAATAGGATGTTTAAGGATGATGATGATGATGATGGTAGTTGACGCTACAGGCCATGTAGGCCCTTGGCCTCCCTAATCACCCTCTTCCATTCTACTTGGTCCTCTGCTTTTCTTCTCCAGCATTTAACCCCCAACTTTCTCACGTCGACTTCTACATCATCTACCCATCTTTTCCTGGGTCTTCCTCTTCTCCTTCTGCCATCCAGCTTTCCTATGAATATCTTCATAACTACACTGATTTCCGGTATTCTCTGCATACTTTACATTATACTTTACGCCAGGCAGCAAGATAGATGCTGCTCGAAATAAACGAAAATTACCAGAGTGCTTATCGCGGGATCTGCACAAACCTACCCTCACTTCCCTCACCTAACCCCGCTTCCACATAAGAAGCGATAATCCTTGTTTTTGTTTCAATAAAGCTTTAAAAAAAAATTTACTCATTTAAAAAAAAAATTCTCTGCAAATGGCCAATCCACTTTATTCCTCCTTGTTTAATTTTCACAACTATATTTGGTAGTCCAAATAGGCGCTGTAATTCCAAGTTAGTCCGTGTTCTCCATCTGTCCAAGTCCCTTATCTCTCCAAATATATTTCTCAAAATCTTCCTTTCCAACCATAATAACCACTGTTCTTCTCTGGTTGTCAACACCCAACTTTCTGAACCATACACTACTATTGGTCTCAGTGCAGTTGTATATATTTTCATTATAGTATTCGCACTGACGTTCCTTGATTTAAACATATTCTACAAGGCATAGAAACATCTGTTACCACTTGCTATTCTTTCTTGACTTTCCACTGTTTTATTATCTACTGTTACAATAGATCCCAGGTATTTAAAGTTTTCCACTCTTTGGTATTTTTCTTATGTAATTTAACTGTGGGTTCTGTACTTCTTGCATCCCCATCACCTCCCATATTCATATATTTGGTTTACTACCGTTCACTACCAATCCTAGACCTTGTGCTTCCTCTTCTAACACTACATAACTTTCCTCTAGAGCTCTTATATTCCTTGCGAGAATTGCCAGCATATGCCACTATTTGCACTGATCCGGAAAGTATGGTTCCTCCAGGGTTTATGAGTAATTGTCGCATTACTTTTTCCAGTGCTAAATTAAACAGTAGTGTGGATAGCACATCTCCTTGTCTCAACTCCCTCTCCACGGTAAACATACCTGATAAATCTTGTTCCATTCTAACCCTGCAATTTGTCAATTCCATAGTCATTCTTCTCAATCCCACCAGTTTCCGTGGTATTCCAAACTCTCTCATTATCTGGTAAATTTTAGCTCATACGCTTGTTTAAAATCCACATACAGCTGATGAAGCTGTCTGTCATATTCATAAAACTTTTCCAGTATTGTCGTAATATAAAAAATGGTCTAATATATAGCGTTGTTTCCTAAATCCTGCTTGGTAATCCCCAAGTATCTTTTCAAACCATCGCTCCAGTCTTATGGTAAGTATCTTGCCAAAACCTTTGTAAGCTCCATATAGCAGTACAATCCCACGGTAATTTCCTTGTCTCCTATTTTATGTATTGGACAGATGGATGTTTAAGGAAACAAGCACATAAAATTTCAATGTTGGTTGTTCTCAAATAATCCTTTATACTGCCAAGATTCTAAAGATAACAATGTACCTTTTTTCTTTGCCTTAGAAACTGTTAACAATTAGGTTTAGTACATGCCAATTGAATGTATTTGCCTCTGGTTAGAAATAGTTATTTCTTTAAATACACTGAAAGCCGTTACGGTTTCTTTTTATGTTCTAAGTACCCTAACTCCTCCAAAGTTGCCTTAAATGATACGAGAGGACATAGGGAAAGTTTGGAGTATAAATTTAGAAGGCGTGTCCAAAGTTTGCATGCGGAAGTGAAGCCAAACAGTGTTGTCCCAATGTTCCTACCTACAAAGGGTGGAAGAGAAGGTTGTAATGTTGTGCCTCCGAGATCCCAGTCGGAAGTCCTCTTCTTTCCACGATCCTCTCAGACGAAACGTCGGAGCCAGTCCAAGAGAGCCAAGAGCGAGAACAAGTCGTCTGGGTGGCCCCGGACGGTGGGTATAGCGCCACGGTACTTATCCGCTGTGCGGATTTACCCGTGCTGTCTTATAGAATTGGTCTTTCCTCCAAAGCTTGGATGTCCTTGTTAAACGATGGACCAGATTCGGCCCCTGCTAGTGCTCCTGGTGGCGGGATGAGCTTCCAAGTAGGAGGCCAGTGCCCCAAACCGCCACGCTAGGGTCGGGGTGCTTTGCAGAGTCCGTTCAGTGTGGCGAGGCCAGGAGCGAGAGGTTGGGTGGTAGGGGACCGTTTAGGTTGTGGTTCTCATCGAGGTCACACAGGGGGACCTGACTGCCGGGGGTCAGCCGACAGGCCAGATCCAGCCCTAGTGTGGCCGGGACAGGGTGTAGTGTTGAGGGGATGAGAGGCTGGTCTCACCACCCAAGGGCGTCCTTGGGGAGGCGATAGTTCCGGCGCTGCGTTATTCAATTGTCGAACTTCTTGCTTCCTCTAGAAGCGGCACTAGCGCTACCTATCGCTCAGCGGCAGCACTCGTAGAAGACTCGTAACTAGGCAGCATGACCGATAATGTAACGAGCTGGAGATGAGCAACACAGCTCGGAAGTTGAGGAGAGCCACGGTTACACAAGGTAGATGCATCTTAGGGAGGAAGTGAGTACATACTGTAAACTGACTTTAAATTTGTGACGGTGATAACGCACGTGGAGTAGCAGTGGTTTAGAGCAAGTGAACGGGGAGCGGGAGATCCGTGTTTCAATTCCCGGCTATGGCATTACATTTTCAGTCTGGCTCCATTCATTCAAACCTGAATTTACACACGACTAGTGTGGAAGAAATGATTATTTCCATCCAGATCTACATTGTTGGGCAAAAAGGTAGTATCTATCTGTTACAGTTTACACTAATTGAAAAGGCGTTCCATAGGTTGGAACTACATCACGTTTTATAAGTTTTAGAGGATAATATTGTACCAAATATAATTATTAAATTAGTATAAAATATATATTTCCTACTCAGCATAGTTATGGATGTAATAATAAAAGAAAACAGAAGTAGGACAGCGTATGGGAGTTCAGAATATATGTATGGTATGATATCCAGATGATGTGTTCTGACAGAATAGTAGAAAAGGCTCTTTTGCCAGTTCCATCATAAATGTTAGAAGTTTAATATGAAAATACCCATAAACAAAACAAAGGATTAACCATTAGTGAGGAACGGTTGCGATGCAAATTAGAACTTGAAAACAAAATTGCAGAACAGATTATGCATTTCAATTATTTGGGTGTTAGTTTTACCAGTGAAGGAAATTTAGTCCATTAAATTAACCATCAGCTTGTAAAAGCAACAAAAATATATAGTTCTGCTAATGAATTAGTGTGGAGAAATAAATACACTCCTGGAAATTGAAATAAGAACACCGTGAATTCAATGTCCCAGGAAGGGGAAACTTTATTGACACATTCCTGGGGTCAAATACATCACATGATCACACCGACAGAACCATAGGTACATAGACACAGGCAACAGAGCATGCACAATGTCGGCACTAGTACCGTGTATATCCACCTTTCGCAGCAATGCAGGCTGCTATTCTCC
Source organism: Mantis religiosa (assembly GCA_030765055.1). Classification (NCBI taxonomy): domain Eukaryota; kingdom Metazoa; phylum Arthropoda; class Insecta; order Mantodea; family Mantidae; genus Mantis; species Mantis religiosa. The sequence continues at coordinate 204,758,673 of CM060949.1, read as the reverse complement.
CATGGAAACGATCGTAGAGATGCTGGATGTAGTCCAGTGGAACGGCTTGCCATACCATTTCTAGCTGGCGCCTCAGTTGGACCAGCGTTCGTGCTGGACGTGCAGACCGCGTGAGATGACGTTTCATCCAGTCCCAAACACGCTCAATGGGAGACAGATCAGGAGATCTTGCTGGCCAGGGTAGTTGACTTACACCTTCTAGAGCACGTTGGGTGGCACGGGATACATGCGGATGTGCATTGTCCTGTTGGAACAACAAGTTCCCTTGCCGGTCTAGGAATGGTAGAATGATGGGTTCTATGACAATTTGGATGTACCGTGCACTATTCAGTGTCCCCTCGACGATCACCAAAGGTGTACAACCAGTGTGGATATCGCTCCCCACACCATGATGGCGGGTGTTGGCCTGTGTGCCTCGGTCGTATGCAGTCCTGATTGTGGCGCTCACCTGCACGGAGTCAAACGCGCATACGGCCATCATTGGCACCAAGGCACAAGTGACTGTCATCGCTGAAGACGACACGTCTCCATTCGTCCCTCCATTCACGCCTGTCGCGACACCACTGGAGGCGGGCTGCACGATGTTGGGGCGTGAGCGGAAGACGGCCTAACGGTGCGCGGGACCGTAGCCCAGCTTCATGGAGACGGTTGCGAATGGTCCTCGCCGATACCCCAGGAGCAACAGTGTCCCTAATTTTGCTGGGAAGTGGCGCTGCGGTCCCCTACGGCACTGCGTAGGATCCGACTTTCTTGGCGTGCATCCGTACGTCGCTGCGGTCCGGTCCCAGGTCGACGGGCACGTGCACCTTCCGCCGACCACTGGCGACAACATCGATGTACTGTGGAGACCTCACGCCCCACGTGTTGAGTAATTCGGCGGTCGGTCCACCCGGCCTCCCGCATGCCCACTATACGCCCTCGCTCAAAGTCCGTCAGCTGCACATACGGTTCACGTCCACGCTGTCGCGGCATGCTACCAGTGTTAAAGACTGCGATGGAGCTCCGTATGCCACGGCAAACTGACTGACACTGACGGCGGTGGTGCCCAAACGCTGCGCAGCTAGCGCCATTTGATGGCCAACAGCGCGGATCCTGGTGTGTCCGCTGTGCCGTGAGTGTGATCATTGCTTGTACAGCCCTCTCGCAGTGTCCGGAGCAAGTATGGTGGGTCTGACACACCGGCGTCAATGTGTTCTTATTTCCATTTCCAGGAGTGTATGTAATAAAATAAACAAAAGTCAAACTTTATAAAGTAGTAGTTCTACCAGTGATGAGGTAACCTTGGAAACAAGAGAAGAGACAAGAATACGACGAATGGTGGAAAAAGCTGAAATGAAGGTGCTTAGCAGAATAGCTAGAAGGACACTGTATGACAGAGTGGGAAATGAAGTAATTAGGAAGTTGTGTAAGATGAAACAGCAATTGAATGGGTGAAAAGATGAACGGAGCAGTAGAATACACACGTATTCAGGATGTCTGACGAAAGAATGGTAAAAATAGTGAGAGATAGGAATTCAGAAGGAAGAAAAAGTCCAGGATGACTGAGAAAAAGATGGAAAAAGTGTTTGATTCAATCATAGAGTAGGTGATACGCCTAACGCAAAGAGAAGAAGAACAAGAAGAGAAACAGTTAGCCACGATGAAGAAGACTTCTAGAATGTGTCCAGAAAAATTTACATACGTACGCTTTGCATTTGTCATTTTAAAATATTAAGGATGTGTTAAAAAGGACATGTATTCTGAGACAATCAAATTTTTCCAAATAGAATGTCATGATTGAGGATGCTCGTTTTACATCTTTGGAATATGCTGAACTAAAATACAAAAAATAGTGTCTAAGCGAATTTTTGTTTTAGAATTACTTTGTCGAAATGCACTTTCATATAAATGCTTTTACTTCAAGAATCATAGAGCCCCAATTTGTGTATGCATATTCAGTGAAACCTTCATGTCGAAATTGTAGATGAAATACAAAACCTTCTCTACTTATTAGTAGTAGAGAAAGTAGATGGATTTATCGGGAAAAACAAGATACCCATTAATAGTGAGCATTAATAGTGACGTTGAAGACAATGACAATGACGAATTATCTCTTAACGTAAGTAACATTCACAGCTATACGGATACACCGCTGGTATTTTCATTGAACTGGAAATATAAGTAATTGTTAAACTATAGCTATTTTTAAACTACAGACGTGTGCAAATTATTAGACTCAATCTGTTTTGTTTTTTTTAATTTGTTTCAGTTTAACATTCATAATAATAGTTATTTATTGCCGTAACCTATTTCAATTTGTCGTAATTATTTTCCTTGCTATAATATGAAGCATATTCAATAAAGTTTCTCTCGTAATAATAGCTGGAGGATTTTTCTTTTACTTATAGTAATATGATGGTAGCTCTGAATTAAGAGCAGCCATTTTCATCATGTCCGTTTATATAACTGTTTGGTGATATTGCTTTCATTTGGTGAATGTAGTAACTAAAGATTTTTAATATTTGCTTTTATTGTGTTTTACCGCTAAAATATCCTCAGTGTTAATTATTAATTGATCTCAAGCCAGGTAACCTCGTGTATCTTATCCATAGCATTCACATTGGTTCAAAAGTGAGGTTATGGGTAAGACTGCTGACTGCTGACTTATCCCCAAGGAAAGTAGCTGTAACTGAGAGTCTTTTGCAGGAAACTCTTTATTCACAGCCTGAGATAGCTAAGGAATTGTGTATTTTACAAAAATCTGTTAGTCGCATTAATCAAGCTTTAACATTCGGTGAGACGTTGACCTCACAAAGGGATGGAAAATGCGGGAGGAAAAGAAAGCTATTACCAAGGATGCAAAGAAAACTTGTGCAGGTGGCAAAACAAAATAGAAGAGCAACCAGCATTGACCTCAGTAATCAACTAAAGCAGTACGGTACAGAAATATCAGCCTCAGTATTTCGCAGAAGATTATGTGAAGCAGGTTTACCAGCACGCAGGCCTCGTAAAAAGGCTAAACTGACACCTGCAATGGCAAATAATCGCTTAGAATGGGCTAAAGAGATGCAGAAACATCCAGTGGAATTTTGGAGAAAGGTAAATAGTATAAAAATTGTATATAGTATAAAATTAAAATATGTATATGTAAATTTTATGGAAATGAAATAAACAGCATAAACCTTGTTTCTCTCATTGCTGGTTTTGTTACACTCTCTTTGAGAAATTTTAAAACTGTTTAATATTAATAGAGGTGTTTATTGTTTTAGGTAATTTTTTCAGATGAATCCATGTTTGAAGTATGTGAAGAGAGCAGCCGATATGTGAGAAGGACAGATACAGAAGCATGTTCCCCTCAGTGTGTCGATCAAAGAGTAAAGCACCCAACATCGAAAATGGTCTGGAGCTGCATGTCTGTCCATGTACCTGGAAGGTTATACAAAGTAGTGGAATCTATGGAGCAGAAACAGTATAAAAGTGTATTACAAACAAGACTATTTCCGCAAAGGAAAGAATGGTTTCCAAATGGTGATTTTGTGTTCATGCATGACAGTTCTCCATGCCATAGTGCAAAATCTGTAACCCAGTTCCTCAAAGAAAACAATGTAAAAGTACTACCATGGCCGGGGAATAGCCCTGCTTTAAATCCAATAGAGAATCTGTGGGGTATTGTTAGAGACTGAAAAAAATTGAAAATAACAACAGAAGTTCAGCTTATTGAGGGCCTGATAAGCATTTGGCACAGAGATGAAGAAATAAAGGAAAAGTGCTCCACCCTTGTAGAGAGCATGCCTAAACGCATCAAAATGGTAATAAAGGCTAAAGAAATGCATACAAAATACTAAAAGTTGAAAAAAGTATGTTGTAATATTATTTCTGTTAAATAAATAGAAAATAAACGTTACATCTAAAAATGTCACCACTGAGTCTAATAATTTGCACAGGAATGTATATATTTAAAACATTTGCGTAATATACCAATATCTATGTTGTAATTGTGATTTCAACAACTTATTTATTATAAACCTTTGGAAAATTTCAGTTTGCGTTCTCTTACCTCTAGCGCCAAGAAGACTCACAAGTGTGAGAGAGTGAGAGATGGGGAATATGAATAGAGTGGGAATAACGGAGCGGTAACGCTGAAGGCTCTAACGGATCTGATTCGCTGCACGGAAGAACTGTTCCCGTTTGAAACACATAATAGGAGGCATGGAAATAAATGAAGAACGCCAACCTAAACGTAAAAGCCACAATACAACCCAATTTGGCGCCTGTATGACCCTCAACAACTCACCACCATTATGCAACCAAATTTTGTAGACGCTTCGTTATTCTGCCTTAGACTGCAGCAAGAAGCACAATGAAACATTATCCCCCACACCATATAACCTGGAGCCTATCTCCAGAAGTAAGTAATCTAGCATCATGAACATCTTACAAAGAAATGTGATAAAGTAGACGCTATGCTTCTCCGTTGAGCTGTAATATATTTTCCTTTGATGTGCTTAGAAGAATACGGAGCCACTGCTGTGCCTAACACTGTTGCTGTAACCACGCAGATAAGAAGGTTCTTAAGTGTAACGCAAGAGGGAACTTGGTAGACCTCCTGCATTTTTAAAATGTTCCGACAAACTTGCTCCGCGGAACTAGAAACTGTGAGGATACTGCAAAACACTGGCTAGGCTATCTTGTAGCTTTCACTTACTCTAGTATTTGTACATTTGTAGAGAAAACATGATATTCTAACCGAAAATGGGATACTGATATTTCATCAGAAATATACTATGAATTAAATAAGAAATGAAAAAGAAAGGAAAAGAGAAAGTAACATTTTCTGAGTGTCTATTTGTGTGTTTTTGTGTGTGTAAATGTGTGTATGTGTGTGTTCAAAGGGGAAGCATCGATCAAATTTCATCAAAAATGACAAAAAACGACATTTTCCGTTTTTTGCCTTAAAATTATGTTTAAGCATTGTAGTTTCAGAAACTGCCGTCAGTTACGCCCAAGTGCCATTTAAAGAGGCGCTAAGTCATTATTTAAATACCCATGTGCGGGTGCGCATGGCCATTTATATTGCCTTTGCTAGTGTGTCACAAAGAAATAGTTGAAATTCTCTCGTTTAAACTACGCTGTTTGTTTCCGTGCACTAAGGCAATGTGCAGAGACATCTTCTGGATGTTTGTGGAAGCTACTAAACAGTTCTGCTCAGCTTTTGCCAATTGGTTCCTACTTTTAAAAGTAAACAAACATTTCCACGTGTAGTGTTTGTGAAATATGGTTTACATGCAAGTGAAAGCTGTGGACAAGACTTTATATTAGATTACTATTGTTTAGAATAGGAATAAAGCCTGATTTAACATTATGTTGCTTTAATGTTGCAACAGTAGGTATATGATTCATACCAGGTTAGGTTAGCAGGACAGTGGATATTTCAAAGCCAAATTTAATGAAACTTTAAGGTTTGCTAGTCATAGTTTTAAGCAATGATACTAGAATTTTCTGCTTGAAATAAATATTAAGTGAGAACATATTACAGCCCAAAAGTTACCAGTGATTCTAGTAGGTCATCTTTTAACGTAAATAGAAGAATTGTTTATGCATTTCTGGACATGCAGAAGTTTGGTATGATCGTGGGTATAAACTGCATGAACTATTCTACTTAAAATTTCCATCTCTTAGATAAAAATAAAGAGATTACTTGTTAGTCTTCATATAGTGCAGAAGGGTTTAGAAACATAGACAAAATGTTGTTTATATTTAGATCTTCTAGCTAGATTATTCTTTGTGATCAATTTTTAGCATTTCTTTAATACTTCTAATACTCCAGACACTGAAATTTTCCATATATGTATATGCCTAGATAAGATTTCAATAAAAATTCGTACCATTATGGCTGTATGTCAAAAACTTAATAATAATTGGTATTTAAAACAGAAAATTGGGCAATGGACAATGGGCAAATGAGAATATACAGCTTTGTAACTATTATTTAAAGGAACCAGAATCCAAAGTTTCAATCATTTATAACAAAAATTTTAGATTTACATGTTTGCTAATGTAAAGAAGCTGCAGCAAAAAACTTAGTTATCTTTTTTTTTAGTAAAAATTATTGTAGATAGTAAAATTATAAAAAAGAGCCAAATGTAAGCAAATTAAAGGGCAAGAAGGTAATAAGATAGTTGTATGGCCTGCATATGATGCATGGGGATTTAAAAGTAAACAAATTAGTGTAATATCTATCTAAATCTTTAAATTAATTTTTCTCCGCTTTCAATTTTTCAGCATTTTGGTATGTTCAAAATGCTCCACGTTTTGCTATTCTCAACGAATTTGTATGAAACTTTGCATACATATTCCCAAACAAATTTTCAATAAACGTTGGTATTATTGTTGATTTAACTTAAATAGTTTATTATTGAATTTTAAATATTAAAATTGCAAAAAAAATTCAGGAAATTTTAATATATTCACATATAACAATTTTTTTTCTTCAAAAATACTTGACACACTACAAAATTATAGCAAATTTTATAATTTATGTACATAGAAACCTGAATCTAAAATTTAAACCTTCTAAACGAAAAACCGTATGACTTGGGACTTTTTATATAACATACAAAAATCACACTATAAAAAGCACTAAATATTTGAAAAAAAAAATGTATTTAAGATAGAACGATGAATTTTGAAAGCTTAACTAGATTCCCTGTACGCCCACCTACTGAAAAAATTTCAAGCAGTCTTGATGTGAAGTCTGGAGTTTAGCATTTTTCACAGATGCCTCTCCTTAACCATATAACTTAAAAGCGTGTTCTTTTTCTCCTTCTTGAATCCAGGAATTAGCCTCAGGACGTGTTCCGTCCTCACTCCATCATTCCATCTTATTTTTCTACGAGCGCTGTTCAATAAAGAATTAACACAGATTTTTCTGACAACGCATCTTTGCTCAGCCTCATAATTTTTATAGTCCTTCTCAAAATAGTCTTCTCTGACTGCCATGCACTTCTCCCAGCGTTTCTGTCAGTCTTCAAGGACATGCTGGAAACCATTTTTGAGAGATCCTTCAAAATCGTCTCCGCAGCCTTTACCACAGCTTCTGATGATGGATAATGTCTCCTACGAAGGCGTTTCTTCAAGTTAGGGAATAGAAAAAAGTCACATGGGGCTAAATCCTTTCTATAGGGAGACTGAGGAATGCACTTCACGTTGATTGTTACAAGATATTCAGCATTGGAAATATGCGGCCGCGCATTATCGTGGTGCAGCATCCAGTCTACTTCACGGAAATGTGGTCTTTACCGCCTGTTATACAGTTGCCATGTTTTCAGGACATCCTTGTAGTATTGTCCAGTTACTGATGTGTGTGCAGGTACAACATGCTGATAAACCATTCCATGAATAACAAAGAATGAGATGACCATACCCTTCCCAGCACAAGCAACCACTTTTGCTTTTTGGGGGTTGGTGAAGAAGGAGATTTCCACACTGAGCTTTGCTGTTTGCTCTCAGGATCAAAATGATGTAGCCAAGTTTCATCAGCAGGTATTACGTTTGAAAGAAACTCCGGATCTTCCTCTAACATCAGTTTTAACCTCATTCAGACCTACATGTGAATGTCCTTTTGTTCGGGAATCAACAGTCTTGTAACCCATCGCGCACAAACACGTCGCATATGTAATGTTCTGTCACCAACCTGTGGTTCGCACCCAATGATATGTTCAGTATTTCAAAATGTGATCTTAAGGCAATTTGGTGATCCTCTCTCACAATGGTAGCAGTAGTATTGATTTTTTCTTCCGTAAGAGCTGTAACTGGAGCACCGGTTCCAACTTCCTTTGAAATTGATTGTCTCCCCTCTTTAAAGATTTTAAACTACTTTCGAGCTCTTCTATATGGAACGACAGCCTCTCTATAGGCCTCCTGTAAGAGTGTATAGGTTTCAACTGAAGATTTGTTGAGACGAAAGCAGAATTTAAAAGCCGCATATTGTTCCTCGCATGTTACCTCTATTGGTAGGCGATACTGAACATGTCTGAACTTGCCTGATTCTCACAGGCGGGAATCAGAAGTACCAACAATGAAATTACTACGGCGTGTTTGTTTCACATTAAGCTAACAGAATATAATAAGAATGAAGTTTTGTGCGAAAAATTACGAAAGTAAAATATTATCATAATTCTTTATTTAACAGCCTTAGTATCAGGAATGTTATCTTTTATAGAGAATTTTTTTATAAGAAAAAGAACTGAAAAATAAAAATATCAAAACACTGTTAATGATATTTCTACATTTTGAAAAATAAAAGAGCATTATGATTTTAAAGCATATACCCACCATCCTTGGGTTAATAAACATTTTTAAAAATGTTTAAAAGAATTTGGTATAGCTATAGTTCCTCAAAAAGTATAGTGTTAAAAATTTATCTCTCTATAAAAGATAAAATTCCTAATAATAAAAAATTGGTATGTATCAGTTTAATTGTTTCGATTGTGATAAAGTTTATATTCAAAAGACAAGACGTATTATTGGAATCAGAAAGAAAGAACATTTTCGTAACAATAAGTATAAAGAAACTGCAAATCACCCATAGCAGATCATTTTTTGTTATTTAACCATGAAATAAATCCAGAAATTAAATTATTAAAACAGTTAAATGGCCTGATAAATTTAATGGTTTTGTAAAGCATATTTATTTTAAAAAGCAAACATGGCCTAATGAATTTTGAAATAGTGGCAGTCGATTCTGCTTTTAAATTTGTTTTGAATTAGCACCATTTTTTATAAGATAAGTGAAGTTTTAAGCTACAAATTATTATATTTGTATATATTAGGAACTTGTTATAATCTATATTCTTTTCTCGTTTCCTTCTGTTTGGCTTTCACTTTGGTTACTTAAATTATGATTCCAGACATATGAATACATACAAAAAACACCGTGTACGAGGCATGACGGAACAAATCCTGGTATCCTACATCACGTGACATTAGAGTTCCCTAATCCAGCTGGGCCGTATGGACAGCCTGTATTAAATACTCAGGAACCACTGCTTTTGTTTTAACACTGCGACATATACTTCGATTTGGCCAGTTAATTATAGGATGTCAGTTGATTCCACCTATATCAATTATTTATAGAGTACCAGTTGATTCCACTTAGATCAATTATTTATAGGGCGTCAGTTAATTCCACCTAGATCAATTATTTATAGGTCGTCAGTTGATTCCACGTAGATCAAATATTTATAGAGCGTCAGTTGATTCCACCTATCAATTATTTATAGGTCATCAGTTGATTCCACTTAGGTCAATTATTTAGAGGGTGTCAGTTGATTCCACCTAGGTTAATTATTTATAAGGTGTAAGTTGATTCCACCTATATCAATTATTTATAGGGTGTTAGTTGATTCCACCTTGCTCAATTATTTATAGGGTGTCAGTTGATTCCACCTAGGTCAATTATTTAGAGGGTGTCAGTTGATTCCACCTAGGTCAATTATTTATAAGGTGTCAGTTGATTCCACCTATATCAATTATTTATAGGGTGTTAGTTGATTCCACCTAGCTCAATTATTTATAGGGTGTCAGTTGATTACACCTAGGTCAATTATTTATAGGGTGTCAGTTGATTCCACTTAGGTCAATTATTTATAGGATGTCAGTTGATTCCACCTAGGTCAATTATTTATAGGGTGTCAGTTGATTCCACCTAGCTCAATTATTTATAGGGTGTCAGTTGATTCCACCTAGCTCAATTATTTATATTGTGATAGTTGATTCCACCTAGGTCAATTATTTATATTGTGATGGTTGATTCCACCTAGATCAATTATTTATAGCGCGTCAGTTTATTCCACCTGTGTCAATTATTTATAAGGCGTCAGTTGATTACACCTAGGTAAATTATTTATAGGATGTCAGTTGATTACACCTAGGTAAATTATTTATAGGATGTCAGTTGATTCCCCCTAGATCAACTATTTATATGGTGTCAGTGGATTCCACCTAGGTCAATTATTTATAGGATGTCAGCTGATTCCACCTAGGTCAATTATTTATATGGTGTCAGTTGATTCCACCTGGGTCAATTATTTATAGGGTGTCAGTTGATTCCACCTAGGTCAATTATTTATATGGTGTCAGTTGATTCCACCTAGGTCAATTATTTATAGGGTGCCAGTTGATTCCACCTAGGTCAGTTATTTATAGGGCGTCTGTTGATTCTACCTAGGTCAATTATTTATAGGGTGTCAGTTGATTCCACCTAGTTGGAGTCAGCTGACTAAAGACATACCCTACCAGATGTTCCGGTTCTTAGTTGATAGGATGGTGGGGATGAGAGAAAAATCGTGGAACGTTCGGGAAGTTTGTTGCTGCTTGTCATGCAGCTGAATTAGGAATTGTTTGTGTTATCATTATTATGTTTCTTTCAGATATTAGTTGTTATCGCCAGTTCTGGTCCCTATCGAAAATCCGTCTCTTACGACTTCTGCAGGATATGCTAGTAACCACTACCCTCCCTCCAAAAATATAACTACTGCTTCTATTATGTTCAAATGTCAACAGTTACATTTTTTTAAAACCTGAATATGAAATGTATTTATAAAAAGTAGACATTTCCCCTATAAAATGTGTTGTGGGATAACACAATAAGTACATTTAATGGTCTATTTTGCAGGTCCATTATGATGGAAGGAGGTCATTTTCTGAATCAATAGTTACAACTACACATTAGCATTATTTAATGGTTGCTGCACTTCCGATTACTATCCAAACTAACATTAATTATTTGTTACACTACATCCTCTCTAATCGTATCGTTTTTACCCTGTTGCTGATAAATTGCTTTCTGTCTATCTAAATGGGAGACGAGCGAGTATCCGATAATGATTACATAAAATACTTGCATACCATCTCGACAGAATATTTTTATTCATGAAAAGACTAAATTAAAAATATTATGGCTGCGTAGGCCCCTGCAATTACTCCAATTTAGTATTCTGTAAGCTATTTCTACAAACTCTTTGCATTTTACGCACCTCATGACAATCTAAGTGAACTTTTCAGAATGATAATACTTTATACTGTCATTCAGCTACATAAATAAGGAAGGGTAGTATATTTAAGCGACAGTCAATTCGTTTAGGACGCGATCGTCTTTTTTTATAAAAATATTTAAGATCTCTTCAACTGTTATGCCTATCTCCACAATTCTATTTCCGTGATTTATTTGAGTGTACATTACTAAGGAATTACTATTCATATGTACATGAAAATGTTCAGGCATGTTCTTAGCTACCTTTTTCTTAGTACCTATTATTATTCGAACATTCTGTACTGATTTTTTTAGTTTAGTTTTTGTAAAATAGCGATGAAATTTCGGAAAATTTTTAAAAAAGTATTATGAATATCAGAAAAAAATCCCTTCTTATCATTATTCTTATGAGTCTGCTTAATACACACAAAAATACATATGTTTTGGTTGATTAGATTTTTTTCTATTATCTTAAACAGTGTAACGGAACCTAAACAATTTTGAAACTGAGAAAAAGAACTTTAAGGTTTATATATTGATTATTGACATCTCATGCCCGCCTCGGTAGCGTAGATGGTAGCGTGTCTGCCTCACGTTCAAGAGGTTTCAAATTCCAATCTCGGTCAGGGTGAGCTACCTGCATAAGGTATTTTCTGGGGTTTTCCCTTATCCTTAAAGACGAATGTCGGGTAGTTCTAAGCTCCATGGACCCTGGACACGTTTTGAGCATCATTTCAACGATCTCATTCACCGTCCGGTATGACAATGTTGGAGGACGTAAAATTACAAAAAACCGACTTCTCACATTAGTCAGAATATTCCTGCTGCATAGTCTTGACCCTCTGTATTTTCACCAGTTCTTTACAAGTTGCTCTTCATTTGTCTTGCCTTCTTGGCCAGTTCTTCAACCGTTTTATCTGCTTTCAGAACTCACAGCTTATCAATTTCTGTATATTTCTAAAGCCAGAAAAGTGATAGCTAATGAGAGGACGGCAATGTCAGGGGTAAGAATATGTAAACATAAACTGGAGATGTCAGTTGGATGACTAGAAAGAATTTATGAAGCAGTCGTTGAAGCTAGAACAATGTATGGGGCACATCAGAGATAGGAACACAATTAGACCAGATGTATGGACTGTTTTGTAAAGAACTACTAGGGCTACCAAAATCAGCAACAAGAGAAGTGACGTAACTAGAGTTGGGTAATACAAAAAGGAGCGTAATAATAATAGAGATAATACTGAAACTGTGGTATAAGTGTATTAAAGGGCAGAAAGGAGAATTATTGAATCTGTGAATGAAGCAACAGAAAAGCATTAAAATACAAATAGTTGGTGGTCGTAATTGGAAAGAATGATATTAAATATAGACATGGGAGATTTATGGAGAGAAGGGGAGACAAATTATAACGGTTTTTGGAAGGAAGTGAGAACTAGAATACAAGACATAGAGAGGCAAGAGGTATGGGAAAGTATAGAAGAAAATAAATCTTTGAAATTTTATAAGCAATTAAAGACAGAATGGGATAGGGAAAAACATATAGATGAATGTGGCAAAACTGGAAGAAAAGGCATAGCACGGATGAGAGTAGGAATAATATATCTAAAAGTGTTGAGAAGTAATGAGGTAGGGATATGTGAATTTTGTGGAGATGAAGAGAGCACTGTTCGTTACCTGATAGAATGTAAGGAGTTAACAAGTTGCAGGAGAAAAATATGGGATAAGAAATGGGACAACGTGAGCAAAGAGGTAGTGACGTTACGTATGTTACCGGGGATGGAAGAAAAGAAAAATAGATGTATAGGAGAATTCTTATATAGAATAAGAGAAAAGTGGATTAGGGCAAAAGAAGCGAAAGTCAAGATGAAATGGCATCAAGCTTATCAGGAAAACCAAACGCTTATGGCCAGGGGACCTTAGTCACCGAGTAAATCTTAAGGTCAGCAATTTCATGTATTCGTACAGGAGATATAATACAGCATGTTCTATGTTAAACTTTGTTGTACTGAATTTGTAATGGATACTGTACAAATAAATAAATATCAAATATCAAGTATATGACTACTATCAAGTTTAGCACACGTATTGTGTGAACTGGGCCTACTAACCTCAATATTAAATGTGCTTTCATTGTCTGTTGTATTTATACTATTCGCATTTACTCTTCTATGTTTAGTAAAACGATTGCCTCTAAACTATCTCTTTCGAAATATTTTTGGACTATCCATATCATATATTCACCAATAACTAGTACAAAATATTATTCTGAACAAATGACTGTTCACGTATACACCCAAAGACAAAAGAAAAACTCGCATCATTGGAGTTACACTGGTACCAGCAGAATGCTTGAAAGATCCCTTACAAAACAAGACTTAGTTCAGAAATATCTCTTGAGTATTACAGAAGTTATGATCGAATTTCTGAAATCTTACGAAAAGGAGCGTGGAAAAAACTTAACAGTCACTAATATAATTAGGAAATTAGGTATAAAATATTGCTCCAATAAAATTTTAACTATATATTTGTAATCTAGAGAAATAGAATTATAATAAAATGTAAAAATAAACAAAGTGAATTTTAACTCCAAGTGCAGTACCTTCTCACCTTAACAATATAGTACAGTTAGTAACATTTATAAAAATTATATTTAATATACAGGTCCAAAAGTAAACATATAAAATTGCGTATTAATAAACTTAATTAGGAAAAAAACAATTTAAAAAATACATATTATTAAAAATAAGACAAGAATATACTCAGGAATTAACAACAGTAATTTGGAAGAAGAATTATCATTACTCTCACACCATTGTGTTGATTATTAGACTACATTTGAATAGAGTATAGTTTACATGTCAATATCATTTAGGTAAGTAGAAAGCTTGCAGCGTAGTTTGAAGCTTTTTAGCAGTGTAGAGATGTCCTATGGGGTCCATTTTGTCTTCTGTTTATTTAGTATTTATTGTATTCTAATTAAAATTGCGTTCCCCTTGCATGAGAAAAAAGAGAAGAAACGAATGACTCCACAATTTTGATTTATCTGTAAGCAATGGGAGTTTCAAGGTAATAGTAAGAAATATACAGGAAAAGATTCCCCACCCTTAATTTATATGACTCTCAGATGCAGGTGACATAAATTTCCACATACGAGGGCTGTTCAATAATAATATTTTACGGTCATATTTTTTCGCACTAAATTCAAACTTATTATATTCTGTTACCTTAATGTGAAAAAACACGCCCTAGTAGCTTCATTGTTGGTACTCCTGGTTCCCACCTATGAGAACCGGGTAAGTTCAGACATGTTCAGTATCGCCTACCGCTGCAATGGAGGTAGCACGCGAGGAACAATATACGACTTTAAAATTCTGCTTTCGTCTAAACAAATCTTCAGTTGAAGCCTATACAATGTTACAGGAGGCCCATGGAGGGTCTGTTCTTCCCTACAGCACAGCTCGAAGGTGGTTTAAAATGTTTAAAGAGGGAAGACAATCAAATTCAAAGGAAAGTGAACCCGGTGATCCAGCTACTACCCTTACGGAAGAAAACATCAACACTGCTGTTGCCATTGTGAGAGAGGATCCACGAATTACCTTAAGATCACTTTCTGAAATACTGAACATTTCATTGGGTGCCACCCACACGTTAGTGACAGAAACATTACACATTGGACGTGTTTGTGTGTGATGGGTTCCTGTTGATTCCGAACAAAATGACATTCGCATGCACGTCTGCATGCAGTTTAAGTTGATGTCACAGAAATATCCGGAGTTCTTTCAAACGTAATCACTGCTGATGAAACCTGGCTACATCATTTTTATCCTGAGAGCAAACAGCAAAGATCAGTGTGGAAATCTCCTTCAACACAAACCGCCAGAAAAGCAAAAGTGGTTGCTTTTGTTGGAAGAGTTATGCTCATCTCATTCTTTGATATTCATGGAATTGTTTATCAGCATGTTGTACCTGCACACACATCAGTAACTCGACAATACTACAGAGATGTCCTGAAAACATTGCAAGTCCACATCAGGCGCAAAAGACCACATTTCCGTGAAGCAGGCTGGGTGCTGCACCACGATAATGCGCAGCCGTATGTTGCCAATGTTGTTGAATATTTTGCAAAACTCAACGTGAAGTACATTCCTCACCCTCACTATAGTCCGGATTTAGCCCCATGTGACTCTTTTCTATTCCCTAAGTTGAAGAAACGCCTTCATGGGAGGCATTATCCATCATCAAAAGCTGTGGTGAAGGCTGCGGAGACGATTTTGAAGGATCTCTCAGAAATTGGTTTCCAGCATGTCTTTGAAGACTGGCACAAACGCTGGGACAAGTGCATTGCATTCAGGGGAATCTATTTTGAGAAGGACCATTAAAATTATGAGGATGAGTAAAGGTACGTTGTCAAAAAAATTTATGATAATTCATTACTGAACAGCCCACGTATATAATTCATTTGCCATTAAATAACATCAACAAATATTTTTAAAGTAAAATTGTTAGTAAATAGCTGCTTTCTGAATCGGCGGCTGTATACAGTTGAACCAGAGTCTGCTGCCATAACCTCCAATCACACGTTCGTAGGCATCAGGATTGTCAGAAGGTCATTGTCACCAGAACATGCTCACAGAAATTCAGGCATCAAGTGGAAATTCTCTAAAATATACTTTGGAAAGCGTATGTGGGAGTTCTTTGGCTGATAAGTAGAACATAGCTTTTGACCAAATTCATGGACATATACAGGTCACTGCCTTGGAGAGGCGGATGGGCCTCTGAACATACATGAAGACTTTGAATACATGTCTTTGCGTTTTGTATACCAGTATGTCATAAACCAAACAGATAGTGTTGACTTCCTGCACCGAAGGAAGTGTGTCATAAATTGGATAACCTGCGTGGGGAATAAAACATAACCTTTCCATCCAATCTTATCTACGAGGGCTATCCAGAAAGTAGATTACGTTTTCGTCTGTTTCCGCTAGGGGCGGGGCTAGCGCGGCCATCTTGGGGTCAGAGCGTTGCGCAGCTCAGTCGGCATCTAGCCGTGCTAGTGAGAGGTTCGTGCTGTGCTCCGTTCAGATACTGTGACGGTTTGAAATGTCTGCGTTAATTGAAAATCCCGCGAGCTGCGAGGTGCGTGCAGTAATAAGGTTTCTGACTGCAAAAGGCTGTAAACCGATAGAAATCTATCGGCAGCTTTGTGAAGTGTATGGGGACAACATTATCACTGAAGGTGGAGTGCGTCAGTGGGTCATCAGATTTAAAAATGGCCGAACCAATGTTCACGACGAAGATCGAAGTGGGAGACCCAGCATAGTGACTGCCGAACTTGTCGAAAAAGTTGATGCTAAAGTCCGTGAAAATCGAAGGTTCACAATAACGGAACTTTCTTTGAGTTTTCCACAAATTTCGCGAAGTTTGTTGCACGAAATCATCAGCGAAAAGCTTGGTTACCACAAGTTTTGTGCAAGATGGATTCCAAAAATCTTGACAGAGGACCACAAAAATCAGCGAATGGCTGCAGCGTTGAACTTTTTGGACGTTTACCATAAGGATGGTGACTCTTTACTCGATCGCATCGTTACTGGTGACGAAACAGGGGTGAAACACGTGAACTGTGAAACGAAATTGCAATCAATGCAGTGGGGGCACACAAGTTCTCCCCAAAAACCCAAGAAATGCATGCAAACAATGTCGGCAAGGAAGATGATGGCGACTGTTTTTTGGGACAGAAAATGTGTGATTTTGGTGGACTTCCTGGAAAGAGGCACTACAATAAACTCTCAAAGGTATTGCCAAACTCTCCAAAAACTCAGAAGAGCCATTCAAAACAAGCGCAGAGGAATGTTGAGCTCTAAGATCTTGTTGATTCAAGACAACGCCCGGCCCCACACGGCAAATGTCACTCGTGAAGTTCTTGAATCTTTTAAGTGGGAGTTGTTTCCTCATCCGCCGTACAGTCCCGACCTGGCACCGAGCGACTTCCACCTATCGCCAGCAATGAAGAAGTGGCTGGCTATGCAGCGTTTTGATGACGACGCACAGCTGCAAGAAGAGGTAACGAAGTGGTTGAAGGCGCAGGCGGCCGAATTTTTCGACGAAGGAATTTCCAAGCTCGTACATCGCTACGATAAATGCCTTAATTTGAATGGTGACTATGTCGAAAAGTAGTATTTGAGTGTGGCTTTCATCTGTATATAATAAAATTTGTTTCCTATACTTTGTTTACTTTTTATTCCAAAACGTAATCTACTTTCTGGATAGCCCTCGTACAACCTTTCCAAAAGGCTTACATCTGGAAGCTCATCCATCGAATTCTAGACTACTATATTCTGAAACATTACTGCTTTATTGAGTAAGTGATCCTCATTTATAGTAATAGCTCTACTACAGCTCTCCCGCCTCGGTAGCGGAGATGGTAGCATGTCTGCCTCAAGTTCAAGAGGTCCCGAGTTCATATCTTGGACAGGGTGAGTTACCTGGATAAGGTTTTTCCGGGGTTTTTACTTATCCTGATAGACGAATTTCGGGTAACTCATAAGCTTCATGGACTCATTTGAGCGTCATTTCACCCATTTCATTCATCGTCCGATATGACTTAACGTTGGAGGACGTAAATTACAGGAAAAAAGAACACACCAGCCACGAAAACAAAAGCATTACTCCTTGCTCTTTATCAGTGACTCTAGCCTACCTTTCAGGTAATGGGACAAAGGACAGTCATTTGTGCAACATTCGACTAATAACTCGGACAGTTGAAGGTTGCTCATTTTGCTATGATCTTAATTGTACAGTACTTTAAACCAGTTACTGTAAAATCAACAGCTTCCTAAGTTTCAAATGCTTTATTTAGCATTATTAAATACAGTTAAATAAAATGCTTGTCTCATTGCATAAATCCACTCATTGTGGAGCGTTTTTATACAGAGCTATTGACAGTGAAAACTATTTGTATGTCTTACATAGAAGCTGAGCAACTATATCTATGTATTCGTTACCCAAGAGAATATTCAAAATGTCCATGAAGGTACCTCGCTGGAGCCCAAGAGATTTATCCCGACTACTAAAAAATTACTGAATTGAATAGCTTGACATATATACTTACATTTTTCCACAACCGAAGGAAAATTGTATTATTTTATTCATTTTTATTAAATTTGTATGGGACCATATCATGGAGGACTTCCAAATCACGACAGTGCTTAAGGGGGCTTTGGAATGCTTAAAATGATATGTGCACCACCGTTTCTATCCTCTATCTTGATTGTATTACTTAGATAGTGAATTTAATTGCAAATTGGCTAATTTTGAGGAATCAAAAGTTTAACGTGCGCTGCTACTAAGGTAGTTAATGAAGTTACTCATAATCCTTAGGAGTTGAAACAGATTACACCCATTTTTAAAAATGAAGTATATTGAAAGATGTATGTATTTAGTAATGCTTTGTAGGCCTGTTTTACAGAAGGTTTTGATTAAGGCAATTAGTGGCAATTAGTACACATATTAACAATTAATACTGATCTGATATAACATATAGAGGTAGTGGTACCTTGTTAACAATAGGTAATGCAACAATGCTCATAGATACATTGTTTTCATGATACTTAATATTCCTCTCTCTCTCTTTCTCTCTCTCTCTCTCTCTCTCTCTCTCTCTCTCTCTCTCTCTCTCTCTCTCTCTCTCTCTCTCTCTCTCTCTCTCTCTCTCTCTCTCTCTCTCTCTCTCTGTTATGTTAAACTAGTAACCAACATTTAGCTTCTGTCATGGCAGAAATATTTTTGAGACCTACGAAACCCTGGGTATAAAATGCTGAATTACGCATTTGCAGTTATTATTCTTATTAACGTAATTAATCGTATAGATTTTTTGAGACAGTAGCCCATGTAGCACTACACAAAGTACTTAGAAACGTTTCTTAGTTCTTCGATGTGTCCGAAGTACTCTCATTCTTTGTCTATGTGCTTTCCTTCTCAAGGTCATCCATGTTGTTACAGTCTTTTTCTTTGCTTTGTCCTCTTGGTCAACTTGCCAGTTACACATCTTCATTCTAAGGACGTTCGTGTCTAGGATAACGCATTGAGTGATTACTGACAATTTTAATTAATTTTTTACTCACCAATCTATTTCATAGTGTATACTTGTGATTTACTTCTTTTTTCGTATTATTCTATAATTGCTTTTGTAAGGCCATTTGAAGCTAAATGTTTAATATGTCCATAGCAGTTTAATCTACGTTTACTAATGACACTGTGGTCGTCTGTATGTTTTTTATTTCCTTTTCACCTGTAAATCTGTTTTGTTCATTTACGTTCTTCTGTTTTTGTATTTTCGATATCTACTTTTATGTGTTTGCTTCATATAGACACTCTGGTCTAACTACACTGTTATGGTGTCTTAATTTCGTATATTTAAACATGCATTTTTATTATTTTAGAGTAAGCCATATGCTGCTTCCATTTTTTGGCATCTACTAATGTTTGCTTTATTTTCGGTTGCGTTTTTTTTTTAATTATTTCCCCAAGATAGTTAAATTGTGAAACTCGTTTAATTTGTCTACATGGGTTTACTTATATTTTTGTGCTCCACCTACACCACCACCACCCCCTACACCACCTACACCACCACCTACACCACCACCACCTACACCACCACCTACACCACCACCACCTACCACCACCACCACCTACCACCACCTACCACCACCACCTACCACCACCACCACCACCTACACCACCACCTACCACCACCTACCACCACCACCTACCACCACCACCTACCACCACCACCTACCACCACCTACACCACCACCTACCACCACCTACCACCACCTACACCACCACCTACCACCACCAACACCACCACCTACCACCACCTACACCACCACCTACACCACCACCTACACCACCACCACCTACCACCACCTGCCGGCACCACCACCTACCACCACCTACCGCCACCACCACCACCACCTACCACCACCTACCGCCACCACCACCACCACCTACCACCACCTACCACCACCACCTACCACCACCACCTACACCACCACCTACCACCACCTACCACCACCTACCGCCACCACCACCTACCACCACCACCTACACCACCACCTACACCACCACCTACCACCACCACCTACCACCACCTACACCACCACCTACAGCACCACCACCTACCACCACCTACCGCCACCACCACCACCTACCACCCCCTACCACCACCACCTACCACCACCACCACCTACCACCACCTACCACCACCACCTACCACCACCACCTACCACCTACCACCGCCTACACCACCACCTACCACAACCTGCACCACCACCTAGCACCACCACCTACCACCACCACCACCACCACCACAACCACCACTAATCGTCCGCCTCGGTAGCGCAGATGGTAGCCTGTCTGCCTCACGTTCAAGAGGTCCCGAATTCGAATCTCGGTCAGGGTGAGTTACCTGCATAAGGGTTTTCCGGTAATTTCCCTTATCCTCACAGACGAATGTCGGGTAACTCTAACCTCCATGGACCCTGGACTCTTTTGAGTATCATTTCACCCATTTCATTCATCGTCTGATATTACTTAAAGTTGGAGGACGTAAAATAACAACAATATCATCACTAAATTGCCATTCTTAACATCGGAACATACAGGAAAAGATGGTGAGACAGAAGGGGTGGCGACAGCAGAAGATGGGAAGGAGGCGAAAGAGAAAGTTTAGGAATGAAAGCATCTGCACAACAAATCTTAATAGAGTATTTCCTAATTCTACTAAAGCTACTTCCATAAGTGCTGATCTTGGTAAGTCTAAGAAGCTCCTTACAAAATCTTCTGTAGTTTTGGTCCACCGTTTTGTGGATCTCCAGTGCATTTATGAAATTAAGTAAAAATGGCATATAATATACCTAAAACTGTTTCACATAATGTTAGAGTCAGACAAATGAATTACTCCTTGCTAAAAGCTATAGCGATAAAGACCAGAACAATCCGTTGCTGTACTAATACGTTCAGTTTGCCTATTCATCAGCGACATAAACGGGTGTACATAAAGACAGTTACTACTGGCTTTGTGTGCCAGGATGAAATTTCATTTGTACGGCAGGAGTCGAGATGGCAACCAATTGGATGGCAGTCAGCTAAGATGTGTGGAGCAGATGTTCACTCCGTTCTAATTACATGAAAGCTACTGACACTTCAGATCCGATTATCCATTATTACTCTAACTTGCCGTGTGATGAACATTGTAACCACATTTGACAACGTGACGGTGCACGGGATGACGACTGCTACGTTCTCTCCTTTGAGACGACGAGCGGATTCAAGCTGATATTACCAAAGCTTACAACTTTCAGGAGATAGTTCAGGTGCTTCTCGGCTTTGAACAACTCCAAGTAAGAGGGATTATTAACGCTTAAAGCACGGTAATTCAGTAGCTACCAGTCAAAATGTATTACTAGGTGTTTCTTGATTGTGGTGTTTTAGAAAATCTATTGGGTTTCTTTGCTTTTGCAATGCTATTTACAGGATGTCATCGCTAATGTTGCGTACATGACGAGCATGTATCGGTCTTCAGTTGTTAATAAACAATCACCAAACGGAGATAAAGTTTGAATTTAGAAACGCTACTGGAAACAGGATTATAAAGTCGCTGTCACAGCTTGAAGAATATCTGTAGCGGAAGGGCAATGTGTCGTTAGTATTTTGAGTCTGAGGTTCTGCTCCCATTAGTCCTGGACCCGTAGGACCAGAACCCGGGCCTATTTTATAAACTGCCCCCCTTCCGCTGCACACGGCAGACAGGACGGAAGTGGATACGCCACTTACGCGCCAATCCAAAATGGACCGGCTACCAAATAACCTTTGTAGGGCCGCCGGTGATCGAGGACACCAGCTACTAGCTCTACAGGCTAGTACCTGGGACTTATTAGGCAACCCTCTACTCTCTCCGGGCGGCCGTAGCTTGGTCGGAGGTACCCAATTTCCCGTGGGTGTCGGGAACATACTGCCCCCTCGAGTCCAACCCAATCCGAACAGCTCCCATTCAGGGAGGGGCTGGAATGTTCGGTCCGAGGTTCCTCTAGTAACGTCAGAAGTACCACGAGTGCTAAGGTTCCGCAGAGATGCGCAGTTGTCACTAATATTTACTTTAGTTATTAAAAGTCAACATGACTCGCATCCATGAATGTTCATTACTAATGCTGTTTCTGTAAGTTATTAACTTCATGATCATAGCAACACGCTACTTGTTCTCCACTGCGGTACTGGGCGCATCTTCTCTAGATAACTTTTACAGTCAATAGAGCCGCATAAAAATGCTCTATTAGGGTGGATTAGGCAGTGACAGGAACAACGACGCGTACCTCACGCCGTCAGAGCTCGCAGGTATAAGACACACGCCATGCCGCGTGCTGTAACTGTGAACATAAGGACATAATCTACAATAGCTTGCTACTATTAAGAATTGTTTTGGCTCATGAAACCGTAATAAAAGTTATTGCTTAATTATTACTTATGAGTGTTTAACTCCTCCAAAATTCGGTTACAGCAGTCCTTGAGAGCAAATAAGCTAGTGGACATATGCAACTTATACCTTTTAGAGGGAAGTTAAGGTTAGTAAGGTTGAGCATAGAAGTATTAAATGATAAACAGTATAGAAAAAAAACATAAAAGTATTGTAGATTTGTTAACGAAAATTTAATGACTTGTACAATGAGACGATAATTTTATTTCACGAATTTGATAATACTAAATAAATCATTTGTAACTTAAAAGGAAGCTGTTGGTATTTGCAGTAAATGGTTGAAAGCATTGTACAATTAAGATCATAAAAAGTGTTCTGAAGTTAAACAAATAAATATTATCTATGATGTAACTATTTTTACAATTCATATTTTTAATGAAACTAAATTAATCGTGCGTTCCTTGAACTACTTTTAGCTCTTCCAGCCATCAAAACCATATCCGTCATTTCGGCATTCGTATAGCGCTCCATACTGCTTGGATTTGTTATCTAAGTACACGCAAAATCCTCTCTGTTAGGACGGAATGTGTAGTTTTACACTGAAGAACAACCTTCAACTGTTCCATACATCAAAACCATATCCGTCATTTCGACGTTCGTATATCGCTCCATATTGCTTGGATTTGTTATCTAAGTACACGCAAAATCCTCTCTGTTAGGACGGAATGTGTAGTTTTACACCGAAGAGCAACCTTCAGCTGTTCCATACATCAAAACCATATCCGTCATTTCGACGTTCGTATATCGCTCCATATTGCTTGGATTTGTTATCTAAGTACACGCAAAATCCTCTCTGTTAGGACGGAATGTGTAGTTTTACACTGAAGAGCAACCTTCAGCTGTTCTATCCATCAAAACCATATCCGTCATTTCGACGTTCGTATATCGCTCCATATTGCTTGGATTTGTTATCTAAGTACACGCAAAATCCTCTCTGTTAGGACGGAATGTGTAGTTTTACACTGAAGAGCAACCTTCAGCTCCTCCACCCATCAAAACCATATCCGTCATTTCGACGTTCGTATATCGCTCCATATTGCTTGGATTTGTTATCTAAGTACACGCAAAATCCTCCCTGTTAGGACGGAATGTGCAGTTTTACACTGAAGAGCAACCTTCAACTGTTCCATACATCAAAACCATATCCGTCATTTCGGCATTCGTATAGCGCTCCATATTGCTTGCATTTGTTATCTAAGTACATATGTATTATTTTATTTTGACAGGAATCTTGCCCTGTAGAGATGAGTAACAAATGTGGTGGGGACAGGCACCTCTCGCCACAATGCGTCACACACGTAAAGATTACAAGAGGGGAGTACGCTGCACAGGTTGACTAAAAACTAAGCTTATCTTTTACAAGTCAAGGCTCATTCTTGAATATCTGCGTAGCCAGTATTTCAGTTCTTCTAAATTAAGGCAGCAGCTCCGTTGATACCAAATGGCGATTCGTCGTCTTCATCCTCTGCCTGTTGGTGGTGTTCCGGCCCATCTTCATCCTCTTCATACAGATCTTCAGCTTCGACATCATTATCTTCCTGTTCACTGTCACTATCACCAATGTCACCATTTAAGTGAATAACTAACTCCTCTCCTGCATCTAGAAGTCCCTCGGCTCTTATATATTCCACTTCGACTTTCCTTACATGCTGGCATGCTTTTTGTCATTCTTCTACTGTTATTGATTTCATTTTGTCATCTGTAAGTTTAATTATATCATCCATTTTAAAAGAAACATTATGTTTGGAAACCCAGTGTTTTAGTGTGGCCCATATTAGTTCTAAGGGGCACAATTCCGGATGGTAGGGAGGTAGTCTTAGGACAGTATGATTGTGCCCCTCAAGTATTTTATGTATTTTATAAGAAGGTGCTGCTTTTAGGGGTAGAGTAAGATGATGAATTAGTGTCTTTGAACTCATCTCAGTAGCCAGGATATCATTTTATCTCTTCTAGAGCGTGAATTTGCATGTTTTTCAATTTGCACGTTGTGATATGGGGCGTTATCTATAACTAACACAGATCTTGGAGCCAGGTTAGGAATAAGCTTTTCTTGAATCCAATTTTGATAATTGTTATGATTCATATTGTCGTGGTAATCTCCGCGCTTTTGTTGGGCCTTTTTTGGTTTTTTTTGGTGCTTTTTCCGGGTCGCTAGGCGAATATTGGATAGGTTAATTACATTCCCCAAACTTGCTGTTCATTTCATCTCCATTATCATTTCATATCATCTCCCATCTGGTGGTCTCTTTCAGGGTAGAAGTGTCGGCGGGTGCCTCGGCGGTGCATGGCAGGATAATAAACTACTTCCTCCTCCGGTAGGTTGGTTGCAGGTCTCCGCTCCTCTGCTGGGACCATTTCTGGACCGTCAGCCAGGGACCTATGGGGCTCGGATCGCCTTCCTTGGTATCATTAGGTCTCGGCTGCTCTGTTCGCTGCCGTCCCGCTGTAGGGGAGCGAGTTCATTCTCCTGGCCTGTCGGGGGAGGTCTCTATCTATGCAAACTGTAGGGGCCCTGCCCTCTGTACGGTCGTAGCTCCTTGGGTTGTCCGCCCTCTGTCTGCTTCACCTCATCCTTCCTCCTGTGGGTGCATACGAACAATGAGCCCAACATGGTGACCTGCGTACCGAATCCCCTTGGTAATGAAATCCCAATCCATATCCAACAACATTAATTTGGGACCAATATTTTAATGGTGTCTTTGGCAGGCTGGCGGAAACCAAGACACTGTTTCGAGGCATCGGAGTTTCAGTAATATATCTACTTTTTAATTAAAAGTGACCATTCTCCTGAAAAATCTGTCATCCCCGGGATTAGGATAAGCTATTGATATATCCGCTATACATTCAGCCTATTGAGAGGTCAATTGAGGTACTAATCTACAGCTTCTGTATCTATTTGTTCAAGGTATGTCCTCCAACATTAACTCATATCGGACGCTGAGTGAAATGGCTGAAATGATGCTCAATGAATCCGGTGTTGATGGAGCTTAGTTACCCGATATTTGTCAATCAGAATAAGGGAAAACCCCGGACAAAACGTTATGCAGGTAACTCGTGAGCTCTTGAACGTGAGGCAGACACGCTACCATCTAAGCTACCGAGGCGGGTAGCTTCTGTGTGTGTGTGTATATATATATATATATATATATATATATATATATATATATATATATATATATATATAATTTTCTTTTCAATTTATGTCCTCCAACGTTAAGTCATATTGGACGATGAATGAAGTGGGTGATAAGATGATGATGATGATGATGATGATGATGATGATGATGATGATGATGATGATGATGATGATG
Organism: Mantis religiosa; assembly: GCA_030765055.1. Taxonomy (NCBI): domain Eukaryota; kingdom Metazoa; phylum Arthropoda; class Insecta; order Mantodea; family Mantidae; genus Mantis; species Mantis religiosa. The sequence goes on along the minus strand of CM060949.1, from coordinate 204,732,821 downwards.
ATGATGATGATGATGATGATGATGATGATGATGATGATGATGATGATGATGGATATAGGGACGCTCAACTACAGCGGTTATCAGCGAGTGGGTGATAAGATGTACAGCTTAGAGTTACTGACATATGTGATTTAGTTTAAGCGAAAACCCCTGAAAAAATATTTTCCAGGTAACCCACCCTGATTCAGATTCGAACTCGTGAGCTCTTGAACGTGAGGCACACATGCTACCATCTACGCTACGGAGCCGGGTAGTTTCTGTCTTGCTTTTTGCACAATTTACGTCCTCCAACGTCAAGTCATATCGTACGATGAAGTGGGTGATATGATGTTAAAATGAACCCGGAGTACATAGAGCTAGCCGACATTTGTCTTTCAGGATAAGGAAAAACTCCGGAGAAAACCCCTTTTCCATGTAACTCACCCTGACCTAGATACGAACTTGGGACCTCTTGAATGAGAGACAGATACGCTGCTACCATCTACGCTATCGAGGTGGGTATAGTATGCCCACCACAAGAAGACTAGAGGCGTATGAAAGGTAGAGAAGCTTGAACTGTTTATCTGCTCCGGTAGCGGATCTGTTTACTAGGAAATGAGTGTATGAGAGTGCATATGAGTCACCCATGCTGTCAGATCTCATATTTGTTGCGGCGATAGGTATTATGTGTAGGTTGGATATGTGACAACAGTTGTGTATTTTAAACAAATCTTCCATTCTCGTCATACTCGGAAGGGGAGCATATACACCGTGTGGACAGCAAAAGTGATTACGTTGCACATTCCTCTAGCTTGTCGTCTTGTCTGGGGCATTCAGTAGCCTCTCTATGATTTTCCAAGTGTCTTAATGTTTCAGCAATATGTATTGCTACTCCCAGGCTCATTGATCCTTCTATCACATTATTTATTGCTTGTTTTATATTTTCTTCTAACAATTTTCCTTTCTTTTTGGCCGATAAACAAAAATTAATCTTTTATCAGAGCAAGTTCAGGGAATAAAAATGTATCTTCGCGTACGGTGCTGGGAAAATTGCTATCGTGACCAACTCACAGGTACGTATACATAACGTCATAGCACGGCCCGATTCTTTTAAACCGACACTGTATTTTGTGTTTGTGTAGTCTACTTAATACCAATGGTCAAAGAGGAGGGAAACTTTCCGTTGCTAACAAAGGTAGCTGTTTGTCTAAATAGACAGCATGAGCTTCTACTATCTATCGGCAACTACGAGATACTGACACCGTACGGTACTGGGCACATCTCTCCTATATATGTCACATAGTAACTGAGCAACTATTTCTAATCCTAGTTTCACGTAAGCTTGCCCCGTATCTCTTAACGGGCACGTGACCTAGTACCCTCTCATTGGCTGCTGTTGTGGTGCACACTGTTGTGCGGTATAAATTAGTTCGTTATTTAACAGGGTGATATATCTTTATATGTTGGAAGAGAATTGTCAAATTTATATTTTCGTAACTGTTTGAATTGCATATATTACGCAACAGAGTTGATTTATCTGAAATGCATGCTAATTCTTAAACGAAGTAAAGAGGAGGTTCCTTTGCTCTCAAGCACCTGACACGATAGCACGAGATTTAGCGGTAGTGATGACATATTTGTTTATATGACTTTTATCACTGACCTTGTTTTAAATTGAATTACTCATATATCGCCATTTGACGGTGTGCTATGCCGAATACCAGAACTAAATTATTTTATTGATCGTTTATTGCGCGTGTACTTATTATATTTTTAATGGCAGAGTCTACCTTCAGTTTTTCGCTGAAGCATCGCAAGGGAAAACCTTTACAAAGCGGCGAAAAAAGAATTTTGGTGCATGTGTTTAATGCACTCACAGAGAAGAATCCGTCTTTGTCAGTGAGAGAAGTCGAATAGCTGTGCTCTGAACTTACAGTTGTGAGTGTTAGATGCGTAGGAACATCGTGACATGAATTTAGGCAACAGGAAAACTTACCACTCCAGGGGCGATATTGCTGCGTGGCGAAGACATCATATAAGGACAATCAAATTGTCGAAATCGCAAAATATACTACCTTGACGAGACTTGGGTGAATGAAGGACACACGACAAGTATGGCGTGACACGACTTTTAAGACTGAAAGACCAGCATTTTTGCAAGGTATGTGTGCTGGTTTAAAAAAATCCCAGTGTAAAAGCCCGAAGGCCTTTCATTATAAACTTGGTCCAGTTTCATTGCTCATTTGTTCAGCTTCAGCCTGCTCAGTTTCATTATAAATTTCATTATTTTTGAATGCCTTCATATCCTTATTTCTATCTTCCTGACAATTATTATGACGTTTACTGCAGGTTTCAATGTGACGGGAAGGCACCGCCTATGGCCTATGGCACGAAAGCATTAGCCGATTAGGATGAGGGGGAAGTTAGTTGCAGGCGGAGTGATACATGTCAACGGGGCAAGGTTACATGAAACAGAGATTACATGTTCCTTCGGTGTCGTTTTGAAACACCCTGTATAGGAAACACTACACGCTAAGCAAAAAGAGATAATCTATACTGTCTGATTTCACATGAGATATCTAGGTTATAAGGATGACAAGAAATTCAATATCTCTTAAACAAACACATACGAAAGCTCGCGCGTGCAGACATATACTTTCCTTCCCTAAGACCGTCTTTCAACTCCAGGTAATAATTACACGTTACCCCGCGGATAATTAAATGAACCAATTAACTGCCAGGATAGAGACGTCTGAAGCCCTCCCTGGACTGCTCTAGGCGACAATCCGTTTGTGAAATGGAATCGATCGCACCACAGAAGAGGGATTTCTAATTTCATTATCCTCCGCCGAGACTCAGATATTTTCTCGCGTCAGTTATGCTGTCCGATCTTTGGATGATTGAGTCTTGAAGCTATACCTTCAGAAAAAGTATGAAACTTTCTATTTGGGAGGGATTATTATGAATATTCTTTCTTTACAAACACAAGATTTAATGGCAGAGAGAGCAACAAGCGACCTACGCGATAATAAAGATACAGGTATACGCCTTCAGGGATCAGAGACGTTTTTAATATTCCTCTATAGCAAGGCTCTGTGTATCACATACACAACCAACTTCAACTTCAGCTAGAAACTTCATTATTCTCCGTTCGCCGCATGAGAAGTTACACCTCTCACGGGTTTTCAAGACTTCATGTGTGGTTGAACAGACAAATTTTAGAAATGAGGGAATTGCCAATGTGGGTAAGAAGCCTTTATCCTGGTATGAAATGACGAAAGAGATGAAATTTCGGCGAAATGGCAGAAAGAAAAGGTGATGATGCAACAGTTGGTGGAATGAAAGATAGGAAAAACAAAACACTCGGAGTAAAGCTACCGAGAGTCGAGGAACAGCAGCTGCCTTAGGAAGACTTAGATAATAAAATTAATAGTTCAAGTTAAATAATCCATTTCTTGTTTAATCTTTGTACCAAAATTAAAAAAAAAAAAAAAAAAAAAAAAAATACGAAGGCCGTTCAATAAAGCATGACCATAACTTTATATACTCAAAATCATTTGCACTAAAATTCAATCTTATTGTATTCTGTTAGCTTAATGTGAAGCAAACACGCCGTAGTAGTTTCATTGCTTGTCCTCCTGGTTTCCGCTTGTTATCGCCTACCGCTGCAATGGAGGCAACACGCGAGGAACAATATGCGGCTTTGAAATTCTGCTTTCGCCTCAACAAATTTTCAGTTGAGGCCTATATAATGTTACAGGAGGTCTATGGAGGATCTGTTCTTCCCTACAGCACAGCTCGAAGATGATTTAAAATGTATAAAGAGGAGAGATAATCAGTTTCAAAGGAAGGTGGACCCGGTGCTCCAGTTACTGCTCTTATTCAAGAAAACATCAACACTGCTGCTGCCATTGTGAGAGAGGATCGACTAATTATCTTAAGATCGCTTTCTGAAACAGTAAACATTTCATTGGGTGCCACCCACACGTTGGTGACAGAAGCATTACACATGAGAGGTGTTTGTGCGCAATGGGTTCCAAGACGGTTGATTCCTGAACAAAAGGACATCCGCATGCAGTTAAAGTTGATGTTAGAGGAAGATCCGGAGTTTCTTTATACGTAATCACTGCTGATGAAACTTGGCTGCATCATTTTGATCCTGAGAGCAAACAGAAAAGCTCATTGCGGAAATCTCCTTCAGCACCAACTCCAAAAAAAGGAAAAGTGGTGGCTTCTGCTGGGAAAGTTATTGTCATCTCATTCTTTAATATTCATGGAATGGTTTATCAGTATGTTGTACCTGCACACATTAGTAACTGGACAGTACTTCAACGATGTCCTGAAAACATTGCAAGTCCATATCAGGCGCAAAAGACCATATTTTCGTGAAGCAGGCTGGATGCTGCACCACAATAATGCGCGGCTGCATATTGCCAAAGTTGTTGCTGAATATCTTGCAAAAATCAACGTGAAGTTCATCCCTTACTCTCCCTATAGTCCAGATTTAGCTCCATGTGAGATTTTCTGTTCCCTAACATGAAGAAACGGCTTCGTGGGAGGCATTATCTATCATCAGAAGCAATGGTGAAAGCTGCAGAGGCGATTTTGAAGGATATCTCAAAATTGGTTTCCCGCATGTCTTTGAGGACTGGCAGAAATTATGGAACAAGTGCATCGTATTCAGGAGAGACCATTTTCAAAAGGGCCATCAAAATTATGAGGATGAATAAAGCTACGTTGTCAAATAAATTTGTGATCATTCTTTACTGAACAGTCCTCGTGTATCAGTTTCATTATTTAATATGGAATAACTATATTAGGAAATGCAACAGGTTGTGGTAGACTGTTTCGAGCTGAAAGGGAAAACAGAATGATGACCATCTGGAGCTATAAGGTGTTGATCTTTAACAGCATTTAAAACACTACAAACCTTCCTAATTTGTCCTCTGAAAATTACGCATATCAGTATCGGTCTACTGGGAAAATTACTTCTTCACCGTAGGGTCGGCAAGGTTAAATGTTTGGGGTCATCTATTCAGCAATAATTTCTGGCGGTGTACATGCGACCTGGCGTACATGATACAAGTGTTCATCACTTCAATTTTGGCCTAAAACGCCACCGGCGCTATCATCACGTGTGACATTCAGTGTCGCCCGTCCAATAGCGTCCCCACCTGATGGTGAAACCTCAGGGGTAGCTCAGGGATTTGCTTCCCTAAAGCCCGGTTGCATAAAAATCGCTAACTACAGTTTATTTATAACCACGTGGGTTGTAAAATGCTGATCTTAGATCAGATGAACGCCGTTCAGTACTGATCCGAGATCAGAAAAATAAATGCGGCGATACTGCCAAACATGTTGGAATTTTCGTGTTGTATCGAAAGGATTCGAGAATTATCGGAACTATTCGACTCTGTTTAATTCAACTGCACCGAGTAACCAACCTAGACATAACAAAAACTAAATAAATCTTTCTCTTTATGGTTATTTATCCTAGAAATAATGTTATTTTAAATAAACAGTATAAGAATTTTCCCCATATTGAAACAGTTTTTATCAAAAGTTGATAATTTCGCTTACTTATATGTCTAATGTACATATTTTACATTTTCGTCGGTTTACAATATTGAGAGTTGGAAAGTATAAACAAAAATGGGAGATAAGTGAAGTTTTAAGTTACAAATTATTATATTCGTATATAAAATTGAAAGTTCAAGCGAAAGTAAAGATGCGTTCCGCTAACTTTAAATCTCGCATAACCCTTCTTATTTCACCATTTTACATAGGCATCCTGATGAAATGAGATCTTAAAGCTGCAATCTCCCTTGTAGCTTTGTGTATTGTTGTAAACGCAGTCCCTTTATTTATATTAAATATATCCCCAATCCGCGTGGTGCAGTGGCATCACTATACGCTGTGCTTAGGTCTGCGATGTCTGTTTCCTTAAAGTTGCGCCTCTTTATGGTTCTGGTGCTCCCTGTCATGCTCTATGCGTGCGAAGTCTGGGGTATGGCCGCAGGCTCACACCTAGTAGTGCTCCAACGTGCACAGAATAAATGTCTTCGGATTATTTATTCTGTTTGCACAAGGTTCCCCGTGAGACTACTTCACGAGGCTTCATCCCTCCGATATGTTGAGGATGAAATTAGGCGCCGGGCGACTAAATTCTACGAGAATTTGCCTCAACATCAGAGCGCCCTAGTCAGATCCCTTGGGGATTATGTACCTCGTGAGCGTCGCTTAAAGCGATACCGGCTACCCCGCATGTCTTGCGGTCATTACCGGTAACCACGTGATCTCCATTCTAGCCTAAACTAAACTTTCAGCTGTCCAAAATTTATTCTGGAAAACTCAAAATTATACATATCTTCTTCCTAGTTTATTAACTAATCCACCAGCGGTGCACGATGTCTGTAGCACCCGGTTCATCATTCCCTGAGGAGCAACAAGCTACCTCCCTTCTCCACACCCACTTAATTTACACCCGTCATCCTGTAACTTCCACATCTCACCACTACGTGGTTAAGCTCTTCCCAGAGCAGGTACACGATTTGACCACCCTTTGGGCTGTACCAAACAGCCCGCCAGCCTGGAGCTGAGTTGAGTTTCACACAATCACCATTTGGAAGATTTCAGTTGCATTCAACCGTAATGTGAGCAGGATCATAAATATTGGATTGAGTACATAATTCCTCAGAGTTTGTGTTCTTAACTGTACATGTAGGCTATGCTTTGATAGTCGAAATCTCATTTTGAATTTTCTGTCATTTAGTTCTGAGATGGGATTTCCTCTATGTTGGAAAACACAAGGAGACCTTTCAAATTGAATGTTCTAATCATCAGAGACATCAGAGTAATCTGAATTCTGAAAATAATAAAAATGTATAGGTTATGAACACAAAAGATGGATCTTTAACATACATTTGTTAAATTAAGAGGCTAATTATTTATACAATAACCACCAAAATGCTTTATTTAGCATTTATTTAAAGCTGCACTACTTATTTCTTCTCAGAAACTCTTTTGTAAATTCTGCAGTTCTGCTGATCTAAGTTCAATCAAGTTAACTGGAGAAAATTCACTAATTAGGATTGATTTTAGATCAAGAGGCCATGAACTTATATAAATATTTATTCAACCAAAATTCTAAGTTCAGCTTGACTGAAGATCATTTTCAAATGCTTGGACTCAGATTATCTTATATGCCTAATGGCAGTTAGGGATTTTGAAAGATGTAGCAGTATTTATGAAGATGGTGGCGATCAAGTGTTACCACAGCTCCACGTTGTGCGCCAGTTTGAAGCAAATATGATTGGCGAACACAGAAGTCGGCGAGCAATTAGGTTTCTCTCAGGGTATGCGTGGATGGGTGTGGGAAGGAAATTTTACAACACTGGAATGCCCGTCTCCAAATTATTTATTCACTGCTTCTTCTTTTCTAACCTCGAAATGGAAGCTGCCGACCGAGGGTTACCAATCTTGGTTTAGAGCTATTGAATACTAATTGTTTTATTTCTCGATAAATTTTGATGACCCGACAAATATTCAATACAGAACAAGTTGACCGCTCTAATAGGCTTCACGTCTCAGACTCTTCTCTTAGCTTCAAGCCGAAGACCGATTATAATGGCTTCCTAGCCGCGAACCGTCTCCGTCGGCCTTACGCCGGAGAGTGCCCCTGACCACAGCTGCGCGTTTATATATCTCTAACTTTCCCTTTCAAAACTCTTTTACACAACAAAGTCCCTTTGTGGCTGTTTTGGTCGCCATTGTAAATGATCCAAAGAATTCCCTATTCATATACGTCAAGTGACAATTCCTTTAGAAACCTTCTAAGGACACTGCTTCTTTCATGGCATTGTTACAGACTTTCTCCAACTGAACTGGTCTTGCCATTGCTCGTCACAGAGAACCAACATTCCTTTGACGTCTATCATTATTCCTTGCTTCTGGCAAACCATAATTTCGGTATCAAAGATTAGCCTTAAGAAGTGTCATGCGGTTCTGATATATATAATGCTTAATCTAGATAAATAAAGTTACTAATCTACATAACAATCAGAGAAGAAGATAGATTCGTCAGCGAAATATAGCATTTGGCTTTACCTTTTCGGAAATTCCTAGCGTCTGAAGCTCCATCGTCAAAGATGGTCAACGTGAACTTTAAAGCGGTGGTGTTGCAGGTTCCCCTTAGCATGAGGGTGAGGCCTATGCCGAATTTCGGGGAGAAATTGTATTAAAATACCTGCCATTGTGGCTGAGTGAAACTTCTGTCAGAACACTTCCGCTAAACTCACTCCACGTATGAGACGAGAATGCATGGATTAAAAAAATCTGTCAATGTAACATGAGAGGTCTGCGAAATGACCACATATATACCGTTAGTAAGACCCATGTCTAGACTTCAGAGATTTATCTTCCGAATACCTAATTTTATAAATTTACACTAGCCAAAACATATTATCGTCACATTACTTTTTCTCCGCCCACCTCGTTAGCCTAGATGGTAGCGGTCTGCCTCACGTCCATGGGTTCCATTTTCAAATCTCGGGTAGAATGAATTACCTGGATAAGGATTTTTCCGGGGTTTTCCCTTATCCTTAAACACCAATGTTAGGTAGCTCTAAGCTCTACGAACCCTGAGCTCATATGAGCATCATTTCACCCATTCCATTCATCGTCCGATATGACTTAACGTTGGAGGATGAAAATTACAAAAAAGTGCATGTGTAGTGTTTAACGCCCGCTTTTACTACATACGGCACCGCAGGCGGTGACACTGATGATGCATGAGATGAAGATGGAGCACCGGTGGAATGAGACGGCGGGGGAAACCGGAGGTCCCGGAGAAAAGCCGCCCCAACGCCGTGATCAGTGTCGCGTCATCTCGAAGGTCCCTCGCTCCTTCGGACTTGGAAGTGATGATCGGTTGCCTTCGTCGTACTGGTCGATATTGTGGCTGAGGAAGCGCTATCAACTAAGGGCCCGCCTCGAAGAGTATTTGTATCACTACTAAACTATGAAGTAGGATTGGTAGTTAAACTGGAAATTTGGGCTCTTTTCTCCAGTCCTTGAACAAGAAAGTCTCCTACTTTTGAGTTGGCATCGAGTTACTCGGATGTCTGCAAGATTTCAATAATTTAGACGCCATTCACGAAATGTACTCATAAATTATATACAGGGTGTCTCTAAAGTCACCATCCATTTCAATGAAGGAAGACAGTGTTTCAAAACTCAATATTATTTTGAAGCACTACACATATCCTAGTGCCCTTCTACATGACCTCCATCTAGCTCGGCCACGCCGTGGCTCAGTGGTTAGACCGCTTGGCTCTCACCAAGGCGGCCCGTGTTCGATCCCAGGTGAAAGCAAAGTGAGATTTGTTGTGGACAACACGGCGTTGGGGAGGGCTTTCTCCGGGACCTCCGGTTTCCCCCACCATCTCATTCCACCGGTGCTCCATATTCATCTCATGTATCATCAGTGTCACCGCCTGCGGTACCGTATGTAGTAAAAGCGGGCCTTAAACACTACACATTTCTTTTCCACCTAGCTCAAAACACATACGCCATCTTTCAGTAGTGCAACGAAAAGTAGACGGTAACATCTCAACCATATTTTTACCTGCTGCTTCCCTGATACTATTCCGTAACTCAGGCAGACCATTTACTTTGCTGGTGTGCACTTAAGGTCTGATCTACCCCCATTCTAAGAAAGTCTAAAGGAATGTGGTCCTGTGAACGGGAAGCCCACAGCCTAAGTGAACCTCTGCCTATCCATCTACCTGGAAAGTTTCTGTTCTGGTAATCACGGACGATGTTTGCACAATGTGGAGGCGCACCATCTTGCTGAAACACAGCTGTATTCAGTCTGCCATCCTCTTGAAGCTGCGGTTCAAAGAACAGTTATAACATGTTGAGGTAGATTATACCTGTTATTGACCTTTCGGCAAAGAAAAATGGGCCATATAGTTTTGCGTTTGTCATACCCAAAAAAATATCGACTTTCAGTGTATCACGTTCCCACTCCGATACCTCATGTGGTTCTTCATATGCCCATATTCGGCTGCTTTGTTTGTGCACTTTCCCACAAATATGGAAAGTGGCTTCATTGGAGAATAAAATGTTGTCCATTAAATCCTCATTCTCTACACATTCCAGGAGGTCATAACACATTGCCCGACGACAGGCGAAATCCTCGTCCTCAAGGTGGTGGAGAACTAGAATGTGATACGGACGTTTTCGTAGAGTGAAACGTAGAATTTTCCACACTGTGTTGCGAGGGACGTTCAATTCCCTACTGAGGCGTCGAATTGATGCCTTCGGACTCCTATCACTGGCAAATTGAACCTGCTGCACTGTTTCTGCCAAGACGTGTGGTCGTCCAGAATGTGCCTCATCACACACACTGCCGGTACGCTTAATTTTGTTCACAAGCAGACAAATCTGTGCCCTTAATTGGGCTGGTTTGTGGAATTTACGTGTAAATTCCGCTCTGGTGTCTTCATATGGCAGTCCTCGTACCCGTGCACAAACAATGTCAACCCGTACTTCTATGCTAAGTGTCTTTTACTAAGATACCAGTATCTGAAAAAAATAAACAAAATATTTCGTTTTCATTGAAATGGATATTGACTTTAGAGGCACTCTATATATGCTCAGACTTGGCCAGACTGCCACTATTTCTACTCCAACACTGATTTTTCCTACAACTCCCGAAAAACGGTAAATTCCTTTCTTTGTATATGCAAAAGGGTAGGCCAGTAACCCTTAACTATACTAAGGGTTAAACAGCAGCGGAAGTGGTCCCGTTGTTTGCCCCGAAACCTAGCAGACATCCCGGAAAACCTAAGCTTATGTATTTTATAGTCAATGCGATTCTACACATCTTTATACATATCATATCTTCTTACAATACTACTGAATTAACTGTTTACATATTAAACCTCTGTTTCATATAACCTTGCCCTGTTGACATGTATCACGCCGGGTGCAACTGCCTTCCCCCTCATCCAAATTGGCTAATGCTTTCGCACCATAGGCAATAGGCGGTGCCTTCCCGTACATTTAAAACTGCAGCAAATCTCATAATAATTTCCAGGAAGATAGATAAAATCATACAAATAAGAATATGAAGGCATGCAAAAATACAAGATTATAATAAATCTGAGCAAGTAAAATCTGAATGAATGAGCAATAAAACTGAAACAAGTTTATAATGAAAGGCCTTCGGCCTTTTCCACTGGGATTTTTTAAAACGAGCACACATACTTTGCAAAAATGCTTGTCTTTCAGTCTTAGAAGTCCTGTCCATACTTGTGTGTCCTTTATTCATCAAAGTATCGTCAAGGTAGTATATTTTGCGACTTGTATCTCGGTACAGTCTGATTGTCCTTAAATAACGTCTTCGTCAGACAGCAATATCGCCACTGGAGTGGTAAGTTTTCCTGCTGTCTCAATTTCATGTCGCGATGTTCCTAAGCATCTAGCACACACACCTGTATATTCAGAACACAGCTGTTCGACTTCTCTCACTGACAAAGACGGATTCTTCTCTGTGAGTGCATTAAACACACGCAACACAATTCTTTTTTCGCCGCTTTGTAACGGTTTTCCCTTGCACTGCTTCAGCAAAAAACTGGCGGTAGGCTCTGCCATTATACACAGAATAAGTACACGCGCAATAAACGATCAATAAAATAATTTAGCTCTCGCACTGGGTACAACACGCCTTAGAATGGCGATATATGAGTAATCCAGTTCAAAACAAGGTCAGTGATAAAAGTCTTATAAACAAATATGTCATCATTACCGCTAAATCACGTGCTATTGTGTCATGTGCTTGGGAGCAAAGGAACCTCCTCTTTACTTCGTTTAAGAATTAACATACATTTCAGATAAATTAACTCTGTTGCGTAACATATTTAATTCAAACAGTTAGGAAAATATAAATCTGACAATTCTCTTCCAACATATATAGATATATAACCATGTTAAATAACGAACTAATTTTTACCGCACAACTGTCTGCACCACAACAGCAGCAGCCAATGAGATGTGATAAGGTCACAGGACCGTTAATAGATACGGGGCAGTCTTATGTGGAACAAGGATTAGTTTATTTTATATTGGAAAAATTTTCAGGTAGATACATCGCTATATCAGAAGCATGATGCATTCTTAAACAAATCACAGATATCTCAGTGCTTAATGCACAACACAAAATAGTTGGGGTTGAGATACAAAGCTTAAGCATCACTGGGTATACCGCTCCTGTATATCGCTTCTGTGACCTATAAGCTCCGTGTTATCTTACTTCATCTCTTCGTTCTCGAAGGTAGCCACAATAGATCAAAGTACATCGCAGAGCGCGAAGTATCCATCTGTGCAATATAACGTAACGTATCCTTAACCTGTAGCCTAGGAGAAACTTTCGTGCAGTACTGTACGTTGATACGGAAAGCTATGTGTGTGGCATGTACAGAAAACAAAAGGCAAATGTGAGACTACAAAATTGAGAGCAATACAATATGTGGTGTATATGTGTTTCGAATGCATTCCAAACTCCCAAACTAAGTATAGAGTTATGAATAACTAAAGTGGAATTGAGAACCATTTGCCGAATTCCTTGCTCTGAATACAAGAACAGAAATATACAGCGTGGCGTATTATATTTGAAAGTGTGGGTTCTTGTTTTGTAGAAAATATGAAAGTCGTGCATACTGCACTTAAACATTTACTTGTCAGTTGCATAATACGATGAGCCTTACAACAGTATGTTAATTTGTCAAATAGTAATATCTGTACCGTTTTATTCTATACTTCCTTATAAGTAAAATAGGAGTGCCAAATACAGTAAGATATAAACCTCTAGCTATGACGTCGCTTAAGAGAGTTTCTGCCCCAAGTCGAACGTCGTCAATATAATCGACTGTGCTATACCGAGCGAAGACTGCCTTCGTCGATCTAATCGACGGAATGTTTGTGAGGCTATAAATGGATTGATAAACATTTTATAAGGATGCCTTTTATGACAACAAAAAAGGGAAATTACTTCTTTCTAATGGTGTCTTTGTTGATGTTTAAAAGGGATCCTTTTTTACGACGACTGTTCCAATAAAGAATGATCATAATTTTTTACGGTCATAATTTTCCGCACTAAAATTCAATCTTATTATATTCTGTTAGCTTAATGTGAAACAAACAGGCCTTAATAGTTTAATTGTTGTTACTCCTGTAAGAACCAGGCATGTTCAGACATGTTCAGTATCGCCTATGGCTGCAATGGAGGTAACATACGAGGAACACTAAGCGGCTTTAAAATTCTGCTTTCGTCTCAACAAATCTTCAGTAGAGGCCTATACAATGTTACAGGAGGCCTATGCAGAGCCTGTTCTTCCCTTCATCACCGCTCGAAGGTGGTTTAAAATGTTTAAAGAGGAGAGACAATCAATTTCAAAGGAAGGTGGATCCGGTGCTCCAGTTACTGCTCTTACGGAAGAAAACATCAACACTGCTGCTGCCATTGTGAGAGAGGATCGACGAATTACCCTAAGACCACTTTGTGAAATACTGAACATTTCATTGGGTGTCACCCACAGGTTGGTGACAGAAACATTACATATGGGACATGTTTGTGCGCGATTGGTCCCAAGACTGTTGATTCCCGAACAAAAGGACATTCGCATGCAAATCTGCATGCAGTTAGAGAGCCCGCCTCGGTGGCGTAGATGGTAGCATGTCTGCCTCACGTTAAAGAGGTCCCGAGTTCGAATCTCGGTCAGGATGAGTTACCTGGACCAGGTTTATTGCAGAGTTTTCCCTTATCGTCACAGACGAATGTCGGGTAGCTCAAAGCTTCATGGACTCCGGACACATTTGAGCATCATTTCGTCCATTTCATTCACCGTCGGATACGACTTAACGTTGGAGGACCTAAAAAAGTGCAGTTAGCGTTGAAGTTAGAGGAATATCTGGAGCTTCTCTCAAACGTAACCACTGCTGATGAAACTTGGCTACATCATTTTGATCCTGAGAGCAAACAGCAAAGCCTCGTGAGGAAATCTCCTTCATCAGCAATCCCCCAAAAAGCAAAAGTGGTCGCTTCTGCTGGGAAAGTTGTGGTCAGCTAATTCTTTGATATTCATGGAATGGTTATCAGTATGTTGTACCTGCACACACATCAGTAACTAGACAATACTACAGGGATGTCCCGAAATCATTGCAAGTCTATATCAGGCACAAAAGAACACATTTTTGTGAAGCAGGCTGGATGTTGCACCACGATAAAATCGCGGCCGCATATTGTCAATGTTGTTGCTGAATATCTTGCAAAAATCAGCGTGAAGTACATCCCTCGCCCTCCATATGGACTGGATTTAGCCCTGTGTGACTTTTTTTATTCCCTAACTTGAACAAACGCCTTCGTGGGAGGCACTATAGATCATCAGAAGCAGTGGTGTAGGCTGCGGAGGCGAGTTTGAAGGATCTCTAAAAAATAGCTTCCAGCATGTCTATGAAGACTGGCAGAAACGCTGGGACAAGTGCATCACATTCGGGGAGACTATTTTGAGAAGGACCATCAAAATTTTGAGGATGAGTAAAGGTATGTTTTCAGAAAAAAAAATATGATCATTCTTTATTGAACAGCCCTCGTATTTTAAGGATGGTGTTCCGAGCCTCACCAATATAGTTTGACCATATTAGTTGTGTTCACGGTGGTCAGTTTTATCTTTGATTCGAAGTTCACTGAAAAAATACGACTCATTTGGAGAATTTATGGTCGTGCCATGGTAGCCCAGTGGTTAGAGCAACGGGACGGAGAACGGGGTTCAAATGCCGACTATAGTATTGGACTTTTCAGTCTGACTATGCTTTTCTAAAGGTATTGAACTGCTTTTTAAAATGTTCTTATGCCTTTATAAAGTCTGATAGGTGTCGTTATATACGTTGAGGTGTTTTTCTGCACACCAGATAAGACGCTTTTTGTAATAGTTGGAAGATTAGCATTTTCAACATCCTTAAAAATGTGTACATGAGAAGTTTTAAACTATTCTGTGTGAACAAGTAAATGAATCTTTTGTAATAATTATAGCCCTTATTCCAGGTAGAATAATTTAACGCCTAACACGATATCTAGATGTGAGGAGGCCTGTACTTTGAAGATGCTCGGATATTGATTTTCGCTGCAGCTTCTCACGTTGAAGCCACAACCAAACCACCTCCCCAATATAATTACACCTTCTGCCGCATTGTTCCGATGTCTTGGCGAATATTACCGCCAGTAAATCAAGAAGGTATTTGCTCGCTTTATATGGCGAATGCTTTACAATATGTTTAACTATATATTACGAACGGTGTGCTGTGTATGTCAGCTCAGCTAGTGGAATTATCAGAATTTAATTTTACTCTCTCAATGGCATAATATATAAAATAAACCTTAAACATGTATTCCTTTGAGGCATAAGAAACCGAAAGGCCAGGTATTCAAAATTAAATAATTAAAAAAAAATAAATGTAATAATAAAAATTGGAAGCACTAGGTCAAAAAGTTGATACCAGAGGAATTGATAGAACTATAACTTTATAAAAAATATAAGAAAAATAAGTGCAACAAATGTCGTAAAGCTTTACTTATCACCCGGTAGTTTTTATGCTAGAGCGATGAAAATTCTCCAATGTCATCATTGATTGCTCGGAACATATGTAATGTAGGTAGTTTCAGTGAGTTAAGTCCTTTTGTGTTTTACCTTTATAAATATTTTATTTTATCAACTGTACTAATGATTCCTTTAATTTGGGGATTAGACGATGTATAGCTTTAAATTTAAATGAATTAGAAAAATATAAGACAAGGAAAGATGTTGAACTCATCTTATTTGACCTTGAAAAGGCATACAACAATGTCCCCAGAAAATTACTGTGGAAAGCATTAGAAATGACAGGAATATGCAAGTCTATCAAACTTGTAACTAAAGAAATATACAACAGCACCTGTCAAGTGAAACAAGGAACAAAATTGTCAAAACCATTTTATACAAGCAAAGGGCTTTTACAAGGGTGCTGCTTATCACACTTATTATTTGAAATTTTCATTGATGTAAGCTTAAGGGCACTGGGAGGTTATGTTTGCTCAGACAGGGCTGGTTTTTAACAATATTAAAATATAAATATACAAAGAACTAAACATTGCAAGAAATTGAAATTTGGTATGATTACAGTATAAGGATGTATGCCCTTAAGACTATAATATTTACATTTAGTTCATACAGTTCCTTGAAAAAGGGGCATAAGTCACTCTGTGTATCCTGAAAAGTAGTATTACACCCTATACTTCAGGTGTAGATTCCTTGTAGGAATTTAAGGCTATAGGCACCAATCTTTTTCCTAAATAACATAAGACAGTTTTATAATCTAAACTAAATAAAAAGCATACATAGTTTATACTATGCACATGAAAAATTATTTAGTTGTGTAAAAAAAGATAGTATTTTTAAGGACTGAGTTTTATTTCCCTCCTTTTTATAAATCATATGAATATAAAAGTTAGATTAATATATTCAGGAAACATTAAAAAATACGCACTAAATGTTTTGTATAAATATTTTTATAGTTTTTGAGAAACATGCACCTAAAGTATGAAACATCAAGGTTTTGGGAAATCACGACCAAAGATTAAGTACCATTCTTTTTAAATTATACATACTTTCAGAACATGCCTGATCCATATTCTTGTTCTTTTAGGTTTTCCTCATCTTTTCTTTTCCTTTTCTTACTCCTAGCTCTACTTTCCAGCAACTGAACTGTTCGTTTTGTCTCTGAGAGTCGACGCACAACCTTTTTTAGACATGCTGCCCTGATATTTTCACGAACCTTTATACCCATTTTTTGCCATTACCTTAAGCCTACCACTGCAGCCATCGTTATAATAAATAACACTATCATATACACCAATTTTTAAAGTTTTTGGCCCAACATGCACAGTTTTTGGAATTCTTTCCCATATTAGAAGATGAAAACTTTCATTTGGATTTTGTGTTCGAAAATGCAAGCACTTTCTCAGTAATTAATCTTGAGAAATTTCCCTAAATACTGGTTTTAATTGCCTAAAGGACCTCTTCTGGAAGAGTGTGTTTATGTTTATCAATTTATTTCCTAATCTGAGCTCTTTGAAAGTCACACCAAGTATCTTTACCTTCAGGACACAAACCACGCTGTGGATTTACTATCTGTGGATAATTTATGAAAATAAATGGCCCAAATAGCTTGTTTCATTTCTGCAATTGTTTTACCGGTATTTCTCCTGATTGCTAGTCCATAATTCTGCTGCAGGAGGTCAATCTATTTATCTGTTAGTCCTCCACGACCTGCAAGTGGTTTGCCATCTGGAAGAATCTTTCTCTTCATACTACATCAGAAAGTGGGCGTGTCATTGCACCGCCATCTTTAAATTGATGGATTAAAGGGCTTTAATACCAGCTGACACCCTATGTTACATATATATGTTTTATATATCATTTCAATGCTGAAGAAGTATATAATTTTTAACACTATAAACAAAAATTCGATTTCTTGAAGCCGATCGACCTCCCAATGCCCTTGAGAGACTGGACAAAAATGTGGATGAATGGGCTACAATATTAGGGATAATATATTTTTCTATAATCTGCTATTTGCCGATGACGAAGTAAATGTCACCCAAGATATCCAAGATGCTGATAACATGTGTAGGACATTACAAGAAGAATATGGGAAGTGCGGACTGAAAATAAATTTTAAGAAAACTGAACATCTGACAGCTGGTACTGAAGATATAGAAATTGAAGGTAAAAAAATTAAGAAAGTCAAAAGTTTCAAGTATTTGGGATCAATAGCACAACAAGAATGACCATGAAAACTAGAAATAGACAGAAGAATATGTTTCTTGTGGAGTAGTAATATTTTGGCCAAAACAAAATTAATTAATAAAGCATTGGTGGAAAGTGTGATGCTCTATGGCAGAAACTTGGATAACCAGCAGAATACAGGAGGATAAATAAATAGTAATGGAAATTGACTTCTGGAGAAGTCAAGAAGGGATAGGGTAAGGAGTGAAATAATAAGAGATCTTATACAATACCATTTTTTTAAGTTTACGTCCTCCAACGTTAAGTCATATCGGACGGTGAATGGAATGGATGAAATTATTCTCAAATGAGCCCAGGGTCCATTGAGCTGATACCGAAATTAAGGTTTGCCAGAAGCAAAGAATCATGAAGGATGTCAAAGGAATGTTGGTTCTTTGTTACGACCAGGGCAAGGCCAGTTGTGTTGGGGGAAAGTGTATCACAAAGCAATATAAGAAGCAGTGTTCTTAGAAGATTTCTAAAGGAATTGTCACTTGACGTGTATGAATAGGGAATTCTTTGGATCATTTACAATGGCGACCAAAACAGCCAAAAAAGGGACTTTGTTTGAAAAGGAGTTTTGAGAGTGAAAGTGGCATATACACACGGCAGTTGTGGTGAGAAAAGCACTCTTCGGCGTGAAGCCGATGTGGCTAGTTGGCGGCTAGGAAGCCATTATAGACAGTCTTCGGTGTCAGGCTGATGCAGAGGAGTCTTCGGTGTCAGGCCGATGAGAGGAGTCTGAGGCGTGAAGCCTATTAGAGCGGTCAACTTGTTCTGTCTTGAATATTTGTCGGGTCATCAAGATTTATCGAGTAATAAACAATTTGCATTCAGTAACTCTAAACCGAGATTGGTAACCCTCGGTCGGCAACTTCCATTTCGATGCTTGAAAAGAAGAAGCAGTAAATAAGTTGGAGACGGGCATTCCAGTGCTGTCAAAATCTCCTTCCCACACCCATCCACGCACACCCTGACAGAAACCTCATTGCTCGCCGACTTATTTGCTCAACCATAAACATTTTAGTTACAAATTGGCGCCGCAAACGTAGAACTCTTTGTTACACATAAACATTTTTGTATCAGAGCCTAGAGTTACCAGATATTCTTCCTAAGGATAAGGAAAGACCCCGGAAAAAACCTTATCCAGGTAACTCATCCTGACCGAGATTCGAACTCGGGACGTCTTGGACGTGAGGCAGACATTCTACCACCACGCTACCGAGGCGGGCTAGACTCCAATGATATGGACATATATTAAGTATGCATGATGTTATATTACCAAAGGAAAAGCTCAGTTGGACGCCAGATGGAACAAATAGGAAATGAAGACCTAATGATCAGTAGATGGACAAAGTGAAAAAGTTTACGAGAGAGAAAGGACAATTTGATGTAGATGTATTATATAAGGACAAATAAATTAAAAGGATTCCTCTGTAAATACTATATTTTGACACAATTTTCTAGTTGACTATTGGTTTTGTTGAGGTAAACCGATAGCATTCTGGAAAGCCCTTAATTGAATAAATAAACATTTAAATGAAGCAGAGTATTGTTCTCTGATATTGTCATAAACATATTTTCTACTTAATTTTTGTATTTTAAAGGGTCCTTTGGAAAACAGCGTTGACCTGATTTTCCAATCCGCCAGTTTCTTTATTAGGTGTACCTTATTCTTTAAATTGAGAAATAATCTTCTTCTTCACTCCAAATGCCAGGCAATGCTGCCGATTCCGCCTTAAAACATGTCTGACCATCTTTTCGTATGTCTCTTTCCTCTACGTTTATAATTTATAACTCTTCTTGGGATCCTATCTCTCGGCATTCTCTCAATGTGCTCTCTCCATTCATTTTTATAATTTATTATTTCTTCTTCTAAAGAACTTATTTCTAAATATTCTCTTATTTTTTTCATTTGGAATTTTATCTAAAAGAGTGCATCCCTTTACTGTTCTTAAAAATCTCATTTCGACAGCCTATACCTTGTTTTTGTCTGCTTTTGTTAATGTTCATGTTTCAGAACCAAAAACAAAAGCAGGCACAGCCATTACTTTATAAAATTTCATCAGTGTTTCTTTACTGGTTTTAATTTTTAGGCTTCCATTTATTATGCCGCATATTTTTTGAAACACTAGTAATTTATTTTTAAAATCATTTTCATATTCATAACTGATATATGTTCCCAAATATTTAAAACCCGTAACTTGCTCTAAGATAACATCATCAATTTCTATTTTGGTTCTAACAGTGTCTTTACCTCGAAACGCCATTGTTTTTGTTTTATTTGTGGAAAGTTTGAAATTATAATTCTTACATAACTTCTGTAAAATATATACTGCTCTTTGCAGCTCTTCTTCAGTTTTACTTATAATCATTTGGTCATCCGCAAATAGCATCGTCTTAAGAATAAAATTTGGTGCAAGATGAATGCCTCCGTTAATCTTAAACATCCACTCTCTAATCAGATCATCTATATAAATTATGTGTAAGATAGGAGACAAACTGCAACCCTGTCTTACACCTTGATTTGTATGTATCCATTTACTATAAATTCCATTTACAATATGTATGCTTATATATAGATTTTAGAGCTTTAATGACATGCATTGGGTAGCCTCTTCGAGTCATGATTTCCCACAATTTTTTCCTATTTACATTGATCAAACACTTTTTCATAATCAATAAAAGCTATATGTGTTTTCATATTAAATTTTCTTCTTTTTTCTATTATCTGCTTAACTGTAAAGGTATCATCTGTACAGGATCGTCCTTTTCTAAAAACGTTTTGTTCTTCTAAAAGTAGAACATCTGTAATGGTTTGTAACCTTTTACTTAAGATTGTTGCATATGATTTATATCCTGTGTTTAAAATACTTATTCCCCTGTAATTCTCACATGTTTCGAGCACCTTTCTTAAAAATAGATATAATTGGAGCATGTGTCCAGGATCTTGGGATTTGGCATCCATCCCAACAACTATTAATTAAATTCAAAATTATTTGATTTAGTATCGGCCCACTATATTCTAATAATTCTGCATTTATTGCATCTTCTCCTATGGCCTTCCCATTATTCATTTCTTTAATGGCATTTCTAATTTTTCTAAAGTAATTGGATCTACACTTCCGCATATAAGGTCATCATTTTCTTCTATTTCCAAAGAGTTATTATACCACAAATCTCTGTAATGTATAATCCATTGTTCTTCTCCAATTACATTTATATTTGCTACATCTCTTTCTTCACTATCTTAAGCACTTTATAGGCCGTCATTTGCCTTCCATGTATATCATCTTCAACAGTGCTAATAAATTTGTCTCAGGACTCTTGGTGAGAAATAATAAGAAACAAATACGACCAATGGAGTACCAAGTGTTGCATACGTATCCAGGCAAAATGCCTTTACTTTTTGTAGTATTATCACATTAAAGCTACGGTTTCTTGAAGCCTGAAATGAAATTGAATCATTGTGTTATACGCTGACCAAGCACTGCTTGTGTATGCTCCAGTCATTTAAAGTCTATTATGACAACAAAATCCGTTTGAATGCAGAAAGGCTCAAGTAATAAACAGTATTACAAACTTCTGTAAAGTATACCCGAGTAAAGAGAACTTAACTACGAATGCATTAAGTAATGAGTAATGCGATTTAAAATGCAGCCTTATACTCCAGATTTATTTTGACTCCCAAATGCAGCTACATTACCGGCACTGCTCTTTAATGAAGCCTTTTATTGGAATAAGGAGTTGAAGAAACTTTCTCTGAATTCAATTTCTTAATTAGAGAGACTCTTTCTTTCCTTCCTTCTTCACCTTTATGAGAGTTTTGTAGATCAAGAAACTTTTTAACGATATTACTTCAAAATATTGCAGATAAATGGTAGAGAATACTCTTTTCAAACTCCGTATACATTTCGTGGCTCCGAGATTACAATGGAAAAAGCTAGTAAGTTTTAATTTCTTTAATCTCGTTGAATGCTTTCTCATGGAATTATTCAAATATAAATTTACATAGCTGTCTTTTATTTCTTTATCCCTCTAGAGGCGCAGTTTAAGCTCCAGTAAGAGCTGGGATAACCTTATTATTGTGTGCGGAATCAGATTTATAAAGACAAGCTTACAGACTTACAAAACGTGGTTTAACAATAGTCAATATGGCAAGGAGATTACTTAAAGTGAGTAGAAAATAAGGCAAAAGATCAAAGTGGTATTAATGATTACGATACTTGGAACTGCAAATATTATTACTACGCTCGTTAATACAGTCTGATCCATATAAACCTGAACCATTTCAATAGAACATAAATTTTGAACCAATAATAGGACACAAGTGCAACTTTGGGAGCATATAATACATAATTGGGAGATTACAGTGAGAGGAAATGTTGGAAGTTCCTCCACCAGCATCTATGAATCGTTTGTCACATTTTCTTTGATGTGACTGTTATATGGGTATCTTCAAGACATTTGTGGAGCAGCTGGATGATATTGAATTTAGAAGTTATTTCCAGCAAGATGGACCAACATGGCATAAATGTAATGACACCAGGGAACTTGTAACCCGTTTCTCTGATAACACTGGACAACTAAAAATAAATTTTGAATGTTTCGAGCACTTTCTGAGGCAATTGCTACTAATTTTGGGTGGATAAAAACAAATGTGACAATGAAAAATGTTTATTAGCTCTAGTTTCTATTATATACACAAGGTGGAAGTATTACATATTAACGGATTGAGAGAAAATGATAAATTTCAATTACATACATGCTAACAATGAAAGTGCATTTGTTTTTTTAACTGGTAATTACATGCTAAGTGTTCTGAATTGCTGGAAAAATACTTCGCAGATAGTCATGTCTAAAGAGAATCATGGGGTGGCGTATTGGCTTCGTCAGCTTTTAGCTTGCCCCTTGTGATGGAGTTCCGCAGAATCACTATATAAAGACCAACAGTAATCAAATTAATTCCAACTGCCCTGATATCTTTGTTCCATAACAGAAATGTCCTGATGGAATCTCTCCCCATGTTCATCACTAACAGCTCCACAACTAGGAGGGAAAAAGTCTAGGTGGGCGTGGAGAAAATGGATCTTAACGGACATGTTGCATCCAAGATTACGCACTGTCACCAAATGCTTGTAGTTGTCATCTTTTTTGTTGTCTACAAATCCATGAACAACACCCTTGAATGCTTCCCAAGGTTCATTGAATGTCCCCTCCAAAATTTGATCAAATGCAGGATCCTTTAAGGGTTCTCTTATTTGTGGTCCGACAAAAGTGCCTTCCTTAAATTTTGCATCACTTAATTTCCAAAATTTCTCTATGATTTTGTTTTGTTATTTGATAGGTGTGCCAACCCATGGAAGAAATTCCCCCAAATTAGAATTTTCGCTTTCCAAATGAAATGTCACTTTATCTTCACAACAAGAACTGATCTATAACTTTTATTGTGATTTTTTAATTCAGAAGATGGAAATACATGTAAATTCACTATTTATAAGCGCGAAACATTTTCATTGCTGCCCAGTGTAATCAAATAATCTCAAAAGTTCTGTGGTCCCCTACATTCCCTGACCTAACTTCACCGGATTGTTTCCTGTGGTATATCTAAAAATAGAGTGTACAATAATAGCCCACGGACACTTGATGTTCTCAAGGTATCCATTCGAACCGAAAAAAGTAACATGGCGAGGTTACTCTCCGTAAAACCTCAGAGAAATTGGTGAGACGACGACAAACATGTATAGATGCTGGTAAAGGACACTTCCAACATTTTCTGTGAGACATAAATAGTATAATGTAATCTCCCAATTGTGTATTATATTCTACCAAAGTTGTACCTTTGTCCTATTATTGGTTCAAGAGTTATGGCCTATTGAAGTGGTTCATATTTATATGGATCGCACTATACAAGCAGGGAATCTTCAAATTTAGAGGTACAAGTTAGGTTCCCCTCTGGAGTTTGGAAAGTATTTTAGCCAAAATTATTCTAAATCCTCGCTATAATCTAGGAGAATGAATGAGGATGTGAGTATGTGTGAGACTAATGTAATAACAAAGGAACAAAATAAAAAAGCGACCGCCCCGGTAGCGTAGATGGTAGAGTGTCTGCCTCACGTTCAACAGGCCCCAAGTTCGAATCTCGGTCAGGGTGAGTTACCTAGATAGGGTTTTTATCCCCGGGGCTTTCCCTTATCCTGATAAACGAATATCGGGTAACTCTAAGCTCCATGGACCCCGGATTTATTTGAGGATCATTTCAACCAATTTATTCATCGTCCGATATGACTTAACGTTGGAGGACTTAAATTAGGAAAAAAAGAACACTAATAATAATAACCGATCTGGCCAATAATATAATTGCTCATATACAACTGTACTGCCGGTATGATCTCGGTCATTAGGTGGCAAAATACACAGAAAAGAAGAAGAAAAGGGTAAAGGGTCTGAAAAACTAAAAGAAAGAAAGAAGAAACGAAAATAACTACGCTTTTAGGGAGTTATACGTCATAACACTGTCATCTGTGTTTATGTGGGAAGAATTTTGAATATGACTGTACACTAAACTATACTATGTCCAACGAGAGAATAAGGAATCGTATTACTTCGCGTCCACAGGCGTTCGGAATGACAGTACTGTTACTACCTCGTAATGTATATATAATATTGTCACCCAATTATTGGAAGGCACGACCAACTGAGAGCTGAGCGGGGGACAGGAGGCTTGCATCCCACGCCTACCCATTTATCTCGTGCAACTAACTGAGGGGATGGTTAGGAAAGTAGCACGGGCACTGTTTTGTCTCTTTCCCCTCCCCTGACGTGTGGAACAGTCGGGATGATGTTTCGAACCGCGAAACTTTCAGAAACAGCGATCATTGTATATAAGGGACGCAGTGGACGAGTCAGTTCAAATCTTGGTGAGCAGCCGTGAGGAGCGCCGTGGTAGCGAACGTACTGGAAGACTGTGTACGTGTATCAGAGGAGTTGCACGTAATTGTGAGTGTGGAGTGGAGCTTTGACAGACGAACTGGTGAATTGTAAATGTGTGCGCTACATAATTCTATGTAATCGGCAAGTGTTACCGCTGTAATTCGGTGGAAATAAAGAACATTTTGAGTTTGTGCAATTGTACTTTTAATTTCACGAACCCATAAAGTCACAATATTAATATGCATTAATAATATGAATATAGATTTTCAACGCAAAAACACTTATTTATTCAAGCCAACCGCTTAATCGCTTCGTTAGCTGTAACATTAATATAAATTTTGGACACTAAAAGCACTTTTTTCGAAATAAGTATCATGGAGTACACTATTAATTTGTATGAAAATTAACTGCTACTTACGTAGTTTTCGTACTCTTTAGCATGAAATTTGACCATTACCAGCAATTTCGCCTTAACATGACCCTCATGGAAAATTATATGTTTACTCTGTAGCCATGTTATGATGTCACTTGTTTGATATGCGTTCTAACCTCACTCTGTAGCAGGGGGCATTGTCCATCACAATAATGCTATTCGGTTGTAATTTGGGGAGAATCTTTTTAAACCAGGATTTGAAAACGTCGCCTTTCACTTCTTCATGATAGTCTCCCGTTGTTTTAGAGACCAACAGAAGCTCGCTACCCTCAACATTGCCATCAAAACATAAGTCGCTTACCCCTCCCCGTAGGATTACTAAGTCCTGCATTTAAATCACTTTTTTTCCACTGTGGGGTCAGTCTATACTTTGCTTGTCGTGTTTCCCTCGTTGACACACGTCTCGTCTAAATAATAAACTTTTGGCGTTTTACGGAGCTCTTTCAATAGGCGCGCGCAGCATAATTTACTTTAATTGCAAACTAACTTAACTACCTATTAATATATGTTTCTTATAGTTGAAATATGCTTAGTATGCATTTATTGTGCGCTTTGACAAAACGAACTCAAGCCTCCACAACTCACTAGCAGTACTTCTTCAAGGGACTATTTACACGGCGGAAGCATCATGGAAACTGCGACTAGGTCGTGCTACAATCAACGGTAACGCACCGTTAATCCCGGTTATGGCATTGAATTTGTCAGTTTGGCTCTACTCATCCACCTAATGTGTCTGCTGATGTGTGTAATTAGCTACTACACGTAAAAATTTCACACCTTTAGAGTACATTTCCCAGTGTTCCACGTGTCCCCTACGGTGTAGAAATATATCAACTGCATTTCTTTGGATTACTGCCATCTTCCTCTCTATTTCCTCCAGTTCTGCTCTGGCGGAAATCTCGTTTTTATTCGCCCGTGTGGTCTGTAATTTATCACCTAAGTATTTCTGGATTCATTATTATTGATCTCTAACTAAGACTGCGTCCACTGAAGTTGAATTATGACCACATTTTACTGCCCATGTACGGGTACCTAAACAAAGACATACAAAACGACTGACTTACTGGGAAAATCCGTATATAACCTTTTATACAATTCTTATATAAAGGTAGGTATAATTTACTTCTTCTCAGGAGCAAAATGAGTATTATTTTTGGCTTCATAATCAAATTCATATCATTCAATGAAAGCATAATCCATGCTATGCATCTAATGACAGTTTCTTGCATGACTAACGTGCCAAATCATGGATATATTATATAACAGTTACTGTTATTGATGGCATTCAAAGTTTTTTTTTTTTTTTTTAATTGTAAGTATATCTTGGACAAATAAACGTTGCAGCGTAAATACCTACCATTGAAATTAGGACGGCTTTTCAATAAAGAATGACCATAATATTTTTACGGTCATAACTTTTCCCACTAAAATTCAGTCATATTATATTCTGTTAGATTAATTGAAACAAACACGCCGTAGTAGTTTCATTGTTGGTACTCCTGGTTCCCGACAGTGAGAACCAGCAAAGTTCAGACATGTTCAATATCGCCTACCGCTGCAATGGAGGTAAAATGCAGTTAAAGTTGATGTTAGAGGAAGATCCGAAGTTTCTTTCAAACGTAATCACTCTTAATGAAACTTGGCTACATCATTTTGATCCTGAGATGAAACAGCTTAGCTCAGTGTGGAAATCTCCATCACCAACCACCAAAAAAGCAAAAGTGGTTGCTTCTGCTGGGGAAAGTTATGGTTATGCCATTCTTTGATATTCATGGAATGGTTTATCAGCATGTTGTAGCTGCACACACATCAGTAACTGGACAATATTACAGGGATGTCCTGAAAACATTGCAGGTCCATATTAGGCGCAAAAGACCATATTTCCGTGAAGCAGGCTAAGTGCTGCACCATGATAATGCGCGCCCGCATATTGCCAATGTTGTTAGTCAATATCTTGCAAAAATTAACTTAAGTGTATCCCTCATCCTCCCTATAGTCCGGATTGACCTACATGTGACATTTTTCTATTCCCTAACTTGAAGAAACGCTTTCGTTGGAGCCATTACCCATCATCAGAACCAGCGGTGAACGCTGTGGAGGCGAGTTTGAAGGATCTCTCAAAAAATGCTTTCCAGCATATCTTTGAAGACTGGCAGAAACGCTGGGACAAGTGCATCCCATTCAGGGGAGACTATTTGAGAAGGATCATCAAAATTATGAGGATTAGGAAAGGTTCGTTGTGAAAAAACGAACTGTGAACAATGCGTTATTCTAAGTCGTATATCGAATAATAAATTAACTTTATTGGTAAGATATAAATTGCTTAATATTTTATTTTATTAATATTTTATAAAGGAATTGATAGCTTCTTTCAAAATATGTGCAGCTAATAACTGGGGGATCCGTAATATGTTCAGAAACAAAGCTTTTCCAGGTGCTAAGTCACACAACAAGAATATGGAATTTTAAGAGCCTTGTTGTCCTTATACAACATTTATTTTAAAAGACCGAGTTTCAGTTGTTCTCGACAACAGCTCTAGATACTGCGATATCTGAAAATAAGTAATGAAAGTAGCTCTATATCTATATAATATACACAATTCAACTGCTTCAACGTCAGTCACAACAGGGTCAAGTACTGAAGTGTTCAGCTTTAAATACAATTGCATGGAAATAAATGTAACAATCACACAGCTACGGTATAAAGTGTTCACTGTATAGCATAAGATATAGAATTGGCTTACGAATGTTAAATACTATCAACTAATTACAACCCCATAAGTTCTTTTCTTTAAGTTCCGAGAATTGATTTTGAAAGGGCAATATTGTGCCAAATATCGAGAACAATGTGGATATCTGAGGTCATGAATGCAGTGGCTCATGAACTGTTCAAATTGCGCTAGTATCATCCTCCCCTGCTGAACTATTTTCCAAATTTTCTAAAACTATAGAGTGTGGGAGGTGTAGAGATAAACGTAGGCGTCGAATACCTGTTTTCCAAACTTACATTCTCAAACTATACCCCTGTGATGCATATGTACATGAATGGCTGCTAAAGAGTACTTCTAAAAATCATATACCTAGTTAGCAAGGCTTTCTCTTCCCATTTCCGATCTTATTCTTACTGCTACATCTCACTGAAGTTATACAGAGAAATAAACACAGCCTGAGGGAGGGAAGTATATATAGACATATGTAGTATGTTAGGGAGAGTAGGTTTTGCTTGGGCCAGAACAGGAAAGAGAAGCTTAAAAGGCATAAGTCAAGATAGGGAGCTAGATAAATATCTATTGTGTAGAGAAGAGAATGCAGACTTCCGTTGTACATTATATTGTAGTCAAACAAAGATATGGAGAGAGCAGGCCTGGCTATTTAAATGGAACAGAAAGGTATAGGTCAAGATAGGGAGCTAGATAAATATCCATTGTGAGGAGAAGGGAATGTAGACTTCCTTTGTATATTATATTGTAGTCAAACAAAGATATGGAGAGAGCAGGCCTGGCTGTTTAAATGGGACAGAAAGGTATAGGTCAAGAGAGGGAGCTAGATAAATATCCATTGTGAGGAGAAGAGAATGTAGACTTCCATTGTATATTATATTGTAGTCAAACAAAGACATGGAGAGAGCAGGCTTGTCTACGTGAATGGGACAATTTGGGAAATGAAGCAGTAAGTTGGAAAATTTTGTCAGTAAAAGGGGAAAAGAACAGGAGAAATATAGGGAATTATTTAGGGAAATTTAAAGAGAAATAGGTAAGAACAATTAAGAGAAAAATGTAGATTAAGATAGGTGAAATCGAAAAATGTGTAAAACGAATCCAATACACAAAATCCAAGTGTTAAGTGCATGGGGACCGAATTATTATACAATAGCAAGCAACATGGTAGGATTTTCAGGATTTAGGAATATATGGCGTTTTCCAGTATGAATTTTATAATTGTAATCTTGAGTTTGTATCTCAATTTGATGATGTAAAAGGAAAGATGAAAAATAAATTATAAGTACATCCTGTTTCACACTCTTTTTTCAGCGAAATAAAAATATATAAAAGAAGCTTTATCAGATGTTGAAGTGTAGTTATAAAGGGCTTAGGAAAATACAGTAGGTTTTCCTGAAAGTCAAATCCTTATAGAGTTCATCGTTATATAATACCTTTGAAATTCCGTTCTATTTATATACTACAGGGAAAAAAAAAACAAATGAACTTCCTTTCTGAGAAAAGCGTATTAAAATTTTACCATGTCTTTCCTTGTCTTTCCTAGGCTCTGTTTACTTTGGGGATCGCTCTGGTTTCCCGCCGTTGTTCTATTTGAGCGCTGCGGTTTCGGAAGTCTTCCGGGTTATACTGCATCGAATCGAAAAGCGGAGTCTGTGCTTGGTGTCGGTGCAATTTAGTTCTCGGTTAAGTGCGTGCGAGTTTCCTTGGTTTTTGGTAAATTTTCTTTGACATCTTTCTGATTGACTCTGGGGCAAATTTCCTTTAGTTTCGGGACCAGAAGCTTTTAAATTTTCAAGTTCTGGCATCTTGGGTATGACTGCATGCTAGTGTTCTTGTTAATGTTAAAGGTCATCTGGTTTCCTAGTTAACTTGTTTAACCACAGCCCGCTCGCTCACATTCCTTTAAGCCTCGGCACTCGCCAGGTAGAGTGTCATGACTAAAAGTTAAATTTCTCCACTACCCACCGTATAGCGCTGGCTGATGACCCCTCTGCAACCCTGTTCCAGCGTACAGCTGCAATGTGTTGACATTACAAACGCAGAACTTTCCGATGCAGTGGTTTACAGTTCAGGAATTTACCTTTTTTCAAACACTTCCGCTGTCGCAGAAGCAATGCACCTTAATATCACAGCAATATAATGTTTGTATATCAGTTCACTTAGTAGTTCTGAATACCTTCAGTTCTCTGTACACACGAGATAAGAACAATGTTGCATTGCTGGCATTATGTATTCCTCTAGGCTTTTTCTGACACATACTTTAGGTAGCTTAGGTACAGCAGTTGTTATAAATTTATCTATAACTGCCAAAAGAGAAACAAATTCTGGAGATGGGTAATAATAGAACGTGGAGTTTTCGTCCCTTTTGAATATTACAAGGGATGATGTACACTTGGCGGTAGACACTTTAGTAAGACAGATGGCACAAGAGAATTCGGCCGCTATTTTTTAACTATAAAACCTCCTATATATGCCAGTGATAAGTGGACTGCTGCATGAAACGAGGCTGTCTAGGAAGAAAAGAAAAAACTAAGTAAGTAAACAGTTAAAAACAGTTTAACAATATACGTTAGTAGGTCTTATAAGATGGAAATTCACATTACCTTTAATTTGCCAAATATAACGATTATTGTGTCTGGAAGCTGTGTTGCAGTGTACAATGGTGTCTTTTATCAATAATTGAATTGATTTATGAAAATTTTTGGTTTCATAATAAATTAATCTTTCTTCATTTGCTTGCTGCTTGTTTACAAATTCTTTGTGCCTTTTATTTGCTCCCCATAATTTACATCTCAAGGTATTTTTCTCATTTGCCAATCTCTTTAATTTGGAAATTATGTCTTCCTCAGCCTGAATTGCAGCGCAGTCGTCCTCAGTAAAATGAGGACACGACTGTTGAATTAGATTTATCATTTACCACGAAATTAGAGCGTGATACAGCTTTTAGCCATTGTTTACGTAGTTATACTGGAAATTCATGGAAACTGATCCCTTTTGATTTTCCTTTCTTACTTTTACAGAAGGGTACGCAACAATACACCATCTGAAATATAAAGTATTGAGCTCATAATTTCTGCTATGCTGTTTAATTTAATTATTGCTATTACTGCTGTTATAATGATAATGATGATAAAAATAATATAATATAATACGTAATTCTTACATTTGGAGCATTGCTATTAATGGTTCAGAGACCTGGACTTTGGAAAAACGGAGAGCTTTGAAATATAGTGCTGTCTATTGTAAATTTTTGTACTATAAAGCTGTCATGGAAAATCTACCATCTAAGATAATGAACTGCCACCATTTACGTCACAGCAGTAAAAGTAAAAATAATAAACAATGACATGTTGTGCTCATACTTATGATTAATTATAATATCCCTTATTTATACCCAGTTTTCTTATTGTCTCTTATTTATGCCCAGTTTTCTTGTTCGCTTACGTTAGATTGGTGTCAACAGCACTTCATGTAAAATTCATCTTCAATATTAATTGACACCCAATTGTCACCACAAAACTAAATGTCGGCACGACCACTTAGGGGTCAGCTTTGAGAGCTCCGAGCGGCAAAAAAGGCAAACACCGCTCGGTCGCTTAAATGCGTAGGATTCCGACTGAGTGCCGAGGCTTTAAGGAATGAGAGCGGGCTATGGCTTAACTGAATCAAATTAAATTATATTCTTGTCTCAACAGATTGTTTTGTGTTTTCAAAGGTAACTTCTTAAATATTGTGATGCTCTGTTTTCTCTGTGCTACTTTAAAGGGAGCACATATTGTTATATTCGAGATTTTGTAGTAATGAATAGAAGCTTTTGAGGCAGCACTGAGTCAGTTCTTTATATGCCGTTTCCCGTAACCTGGACCTCTTAGTTTTTTTAGGTCTAAAATGCATTACATCAGTTTAGACAGTTTAGGAAGCTTTAGGTAAGAAGCGTGCAGCCTGGGCCAGCCGGGCACAAAATAAGAATCCTGCACAGACACACGAAATTGCTGACCCAAAATTTACTCGCTGACTCAGGTCCCAATGCCTTTGGTTTTACTGAGCAGCTTGATGTCATTTCTTCCTTACCTTCGTTTGTTTTACCCTAATCCTCATTTCACATAACTTTTACAAGAATTGTCTTTCATCTATTTATATTTTCACTCATCCCCGTTAACATACGTAACGCCACTACGTCTGTACTCACACTGCCCCTTTTCTTATCCCATAATTTTCTCCTGTAATTTGTTAACACCTTACATTCTACCAGGTAATGAACAGTGCTCTCTTCATCTCCAAAAAATTCACATATCCCTACCTCATAACTTCTCAACCCATTTAGATATATTATTCCTGTTCTCATCCATGCTATGCCTCCTCTTCCAGTTTTGTCAATGATCTTATTTTTTTCTTATCACATTCTGTCTTTAATTGCTTATATAGTTTCAAATATTTCTTCTGTATTTTCCCATATCTCCTGTCTATCTATGTCTTGTACTGTGGTTCTCACTTCTTTCCAAAAACTGCTATGAATTTACTCCTCTGCTCTCCATAAATCCCTCAGGCCTATCTTCGATATAATTCTTTCCTATTTTGACCACCAACTATTTGTGTTCTTAATGTTTTTGTTGCTTAATGCACAGATTCAATAATTCTCTTTTCTGCCCTTTAATACACTCTTAATCCTCTTCAGTCATCGAATTACACTCTTGCTAAACACATCCTGTATTTCTTTATTTTCATGGTTTTGCACTCGTAGACGATGTTTCACTGTGAATTTTCTTATTTCTTCTCTCACAGTGTCAATCTTGAGATCTCTATATATGTTATAATTTCGCACGTAGCATGGTGCACTGACTATTGATACTTTATTTTAGAATGTTTGTATATGGTCTATGTTAGTTAATTTGGAAGAGCCCCATAGCTGTATCCCATAAGTCCAGACTGGCTTTAACATCTGCTTATATATTAGTATATTATTAACCACGGGTTATGTGTATTGAGACCAAGTCTCGAGGCAAGCAGGTATAAAGGGTATGTAAAATGTGAATAAGTCATTTTGTTATTGTTCGAAGGACAATGTCAATGTATCAATGAAATTGTATGTAGAAGAAAGATGAGAAATAAATACAAATACAAAAGTAAACAAATAAATACATCAAATATTACTAGCTTATTGTGCATGTCAAGTTCAGAATTCCTGCCTATAAGCCAGTAAATTTTCTTTCCTTAAAATTTAACTCTTTTGTTTTGTTTCTATATACTTTCTCCAATTTATCTTACAGTCTAGGGTCATTCCTAAGTACTTCACATTTTGCACCTGAGGGATAGCTCCGTTGTTTATTTTTATTGGTAGCGACTTTATTCTCTTATTCATAAAATTAATATGTACAGATTTAGATTAATTTAATTTTACACGGCATTGTTTGTTCATTACTGACTTCACTGACAGCTTTCTGTAGCTTCTGTGTAGATTCCTCTACTGTATTCCCTACTGCTAATATTGCTGTTTCGTCTGCAAGGGTGGCCATAGTTACATTATCTTGATATGGGAGGACCCTAGTAAATAAAATGTATAATGTTGCACGAAAGACACTTCCTTGAGGTACTCCAACTTCTCTCGGTGCCGATTTTGGCAGTCCTAGTAGTTCTTTACAAAACAATCCATACATCTGGTTTAATTATGCTCCTATCTCTGATGTGCTTCATACTTCCACTGCGCACATTGTTATGGCTTTAACGACCCTTTCATACATTGCTTTTAACCAAAATAAGAATCAATAATAATGAATATCTCGAAAATGGTTAACCCCAGAAAAACTATCACACATAATTTTTGTATCGTTAAAGAATTATATTAATTAGAGCCAACTGAAAAATTCAATGCCATGGCCGGGATTTGAACCACGGATCTACTGGTTTCCGTCCAGTTGCTCTACCCTTGAGCTACCATGGTCAACGTGGCTTTCTGACATTACGTTCTCCAATTTACTCATCATATTTCCCGGTAGACCACTTTAGGGTTCTCAAATTTCAGACAACCACTTGTGGCGACTTACTATTGTAAGTACTTAATTACCAGGATTTTTATCGTAGATTATTCTTAATGTAAATTTATATTGAGAAATTAATCCTTAAAGAATTAATCCTTTTAAATACATTACTCCGGTATATGGGTGATTTTTTATTAATTATAGCCAACTGAAAAATTCAATGCCATGGCCGGGATTTGAACCACGGATCTACTGGTTTCCGTCCATTTGCTCTACCCTTGAGCTACCATGGTCAACGTGCCTTTCTGACATTAAATTCTCCAATGGACTCATCATATTTCCCGGTAGACCACTTTAGGGTTCTCAAATTTGAGACAACTACTTGTGGCGACTTACTATTGTAAGTACTTAATTACCAGGATTTTTATCGTAGATTATTTTTAATGTAAATTTATATTGAGGAATTAATCCTTAAAGAATTAATCCTTTTAAATACATTACTCCTGTATATGGGTGATTTTTGATTAATTCCTCAATATAAATTTACATAAAGAATTATATATTTGTTGTGTAGGATTCCTTACGTTCTACATTCATGCAAAACTATTCTGAAGTAAACGGAACTTTAGACACGATTGAAGACGATCAAAATATACATTGCATATGTCATGGAACGTCTTAGAGGTGTGATATTTTAAAAATATTTAGTCACTGTCCAGGAAGCCAAAATTTTCGAAATATTTCCACATAAACTGTAATTATGTCGCATCCTTGAAACTTACATCAAATTTAATATTTAACCGACGTCTTGTTTCTAAGTCATGCTGTTAGCAAAGCTAAAGCTGCTCATCTTCTTTAAGATGCCCCAATCGCAAAATAATTGCATACAAAATGAGTTTCTTAAATCACACAAGATTATCCTGCAAGGCAAAATCTGGTTCCCATCCTGCACTTGGATCATGATGGACGAACGTCCATAAGCTGCAATGGTAGACATAACTCTAATGGATGCTGGGGCAGAGTGTTACTGTAGAGGGTGGGAACGGGGGTGGAGGGTGCTGATTCTGACAAGAGAGGTACCGTCCGCTGATAAATTTCATTAGGGTCAGATTGACGTTTCATAACAAGCAATTAACACAAAGGCTGCTGCCCACATATAATTTACTTCCCTATAGTATCTGACCCTCCCTCTCTTGATATACGAACTGACGTTACAATATATGACCATAGCATAGAAAATCTCAGAACAGGTCAAAACCTAAACGAATGCGTTGACAGTGAAGTGCGGTTTAAATAATGCGCGCTATGAACCTAAATCTGGATTTTATTGAACCATAAATATGAAGAAGGGAAAATAGGGCCGTAAAACATATCTTTTGTACCACTGAGGTGTAGATGAAATCGGATTAACGCCAAAACCGAACTTTAATTAATGAAATATGTTATATATATATACATATAAGTACATCTATATGTCATATATGTCGCATATGCATATGACACTTCAGAAATATTTTATGTTCATATTCGTATATATGAGGGGGTGTTATATAATTTTAATTATCGCCCTTTAAAAATGTGATAGAGAGTTTGTGTTGATACGTGCTTGTTAGTTCTTCTCTATGTAGTCATTATCCAGATTTACACATTTTTCCCAGAGTTTCTTGACCTTCCGAATATCTTGATTGTAGAAGTATGCAGAATTCGCTTTAAAAATCCGTTCCACTTCATTAATGACGTCATTTTTACTGTCATATCAGCGATCACGGAACGGATTCTTCATTTCCGGGAGCAAAAAAGGTCACTTGGTACGACATCGGGCGAATAAGGAGAAAGCTGTAAGATCTCAAAGCGACATTCACTTGTTTTGTCAACTACAACTTGAGATGAATGAGCTGGTGCATTGTTAGACAGAAGACGAACAACTTTGGAGAGCATACAGCGACATTGTTTAAGGGCACTGGGAGGTCGATAGATTTCAAAAAATCCATTTTTGTTTTGTTTTTAATGTTAAAAATTACATAATTGTTCAGCTTTAAAATGATGTATATAACATAGGTTGTCAGCTGGTATTAAAGTGCTTTAATTCGTCAATTTAAACATGGCGGCGTAATGATACGCCCACTTCCTGAGAATGGTGCTTAATCTTTGATCGTGAGTTCCCAAAACCTTAATTTTTATACTTTAGGTGCATGTTTCTCAAAAACTATAAAATATATTGACACAAAATTTGTAGTGGTTATTTCTCAATGTTCCTTGACAACATTCAGCTAACTTTATATTCATGTGATTTATAAAATGGATGAAAACAAATATTCAGTCCTTGAAAATATTATCTTTCTTTTTTTACTCAAAACTAATTAATTTTTCATGTGCATAGTATAAACTATATGTGATTTTCATTTCGCCGATATTAAAAAACTGTACCTTAGATTATTTAGGATAAAACGTGGTGCATATAGCTTTAAATTCCTACAAGTGAAGTGCACCTGAAGTATAGGGTACAATATTTTTTTTCAGGATTCGCGGTGTGATTTACGCCCCTTTTGCTTGGACCTATGTCAACGTAATTTAAATATTATACAGTAGCTGAATGCACACATCCTTATACAGTAATCATACCGAATTTTAATTTCTGATAATGTTTAGTTCTCTATATATTCAAACTACAATATTGGTAAAAAATTAGCCTTGCCTGGGTAAATATAACCTCCCAGTGCCCTTAATCAGAGCTGCTCGTAACTTGTCCAGAAGATTGCAGTAGTATCTGTCAGTGATGGTTTTACCCTTGGCAAGATAATCTATAAGGATGACTCCACGACAGTCCCAGAAATCTGAAAGCACGACCTTCCCAGCTGACTTTTGCAACTTTACATTTTCGGGAAGCGAAAATCAGTATGTTTCCATTTTGTGCTTATGATTTTTGTCTCTGGATCATACTAATAGATCCAGGATGCATCCATGATTACCAGAGGATAAAAAAAAAAATCATCTTCATCCTCCTCCAAGAGCATCAAAATCTGTCTTGAAGGGTCACGCCGTGTATGCTTTTGTAAAGGGGTTAGCAAACGTGGAACCCACCGTGCAGACACCTTAGACATGTGCAGTTCGTCCACATACTACCATAACTAAGATGTGTCTCATTCATGATCATTTGGATGGTTACTCGTCTGTCTTCCAGTATTAAACACTCCACTTTCTTCACTGTGACAGCTGACGCTCTACCAGCTCTTGGCTCATCTGTCAGGGACTTGTGACCAGTTTAAAAATTCCTTTTCTACCACACAATAGTGTCATACGATGGGCAATCAATTCCATAAACAGCCGTCATCTCTTCATGGATTTACCGGGCAATTTAGTCCTTCAAATGCAGGACTTCATACACTACGAGCCTCAATTTTCTTCATCTTACATCTCACTCGCTTCTGGCACTCACTGAGGAAAAACAAAAGGACTCAAGTCTCTGAAACTACCAACTTTATGTCCCGAAGGATCAATGATGACAAAAATATTTTCATCACTCTACCATAAAAGCTACAGGGTGATAATTAAAGCTTTATGACACCCCTTCGCATTTACGGCATGAGTATCTCCGTTACGATTGTTCAGTAGACTGAAATAATTATTATATTTGTTAACATTTAAATGTAGAGATTTCACAGAATGTATATATTAGTCCCCTGTACGGAACAGGAAAACTTTAGGAATGAATAGTGGGTCAATATTGTGTGTGCATTCCAGCATCTGCATAGGTAATGTAAGAACAGAAGTCACTAAAATGAATAAGCTAGTAATTAATAAGTGAGTATGTGGGTTTGAGCTTAACAATCAAAGCTTGCGTGCTTTGTAATAAGGATGATAAAAACAAGAGATTGAGGGAAACGTAAGAAATCATCACTCCAATTGAAAAGTAAGATATACAATTTGGATTCCTGTTCCTTACAAAGCATTCATGGAGTACTTCCTCGCACCATTTCTAACACTGAATTTTATGATTCGCGGTGCGCAAATTCCGACTTCTTCCTAGCCCTCTGATAATAATTTTGGCACTTGCATCCCCTCTGAATCTTCCCCCCATAGGTCTAACTCCAGCTAAAGTTTCTTGTGCATTGGTCAGTTGTGTTGAGCCAGTGGATATCACAAAAACTGTCATTTCTTCTCCTACAAAGCATATTACCATGACCCAATGTAGCTATGCCTTCCAAACCAATTATTAACTTGATGCCCGTATAGAATTGTTACTCCATATTTGGTGTTCATGATAACATACCACTCGAGTTGAGCTTGGGTTAGACAGTTTACAGTAACATTTGTAACAGTAGTTTCAAGTTATATTTAGAAAAGATATGATAAGCTTATAAATTTATAAAAAAATGATTATGTGAAACTACGAGGCATGTTTTTTAAGTCAGTACCGTTTTGCGATTCCGCCGCCGCAAGGCTACGGTTGGCGTTCCGCGCATGCGTGCTGGGTACCTACATCTCTTGTCTATGCACTGACGCAGTCTGATTCTTCATTGTATACGTTGGTTACTGAGTGTTTAAGATGCCTCCGACAATCGCGAGTCCCGCCGATTGTGTGGTACGGGCTGTTATACGATTTCCTAGTGCTAAAGGCGTAAAACCGATGGATATTCATCGTGAGATCTGTGAAGTTAACGGACAAAACATTATGAGTGATGGAATGGTAAGGAAATGGGTGAGAGCATTTAAAGATGGCCGCACAAATGTGCATGATGAAGAACGGAGAAGGCGTCCTTCGGTCGTTACTGAAGATTTGGTGCAGAAAGTGGACAAATATATTACAGAAAACAGACGATTTATAATTTCAGCATTGTGAAACTACTTTCCTCAAAATTCTCGTAGTTTTGTATCGCATTGTCACCGAGAACTTGAAGTACCGGAAATTGTGTTCACGTTGGGTTCCGAAAATGTTGACGGATTCGCACAAAACCCAACTTTTAGGCATTGCATTGACTTTCCTTGAGCGGTAGCACAATGAAGGTGAAGATTTTTTAGACCAAATTGTTACTGGTGACGAAACATGGGTGGCCTACGTCACACTAGAATCGAAACAACAATCCATGGAATGGCGACATTCATCATCACCCACAAAAGTGAAGTTTAAGCAAACAATTTCTGCCCGGAAAAACATGTGCATAGTTTTTGGGACATACTCACCGAGGTTTACTTCCCATTAGTCCAGGGCCCGAAAAGGAGTATTGCTAGTGGAGTTTCTGCCTCGTAATGAGACAATCAATGCAGCATCTTATTGTGAGTCATTGAACAATCTGCGCCGTGCAATCCAGAACAAAAGACGTGGCAAGTTGAGTAAGGGTATCGTTTTGCTGCATGTCAATGCTGGTCCACATGTGCCTAATCGGACCAAAGATCTCATAAAATCTTTTCTATGGGAAACTCTAGATCGTCCTCCATACAGCCCTGATCTGGCACCCAGCGACTACCATTTGTTCCTGCACTTGAAGAAACATCTGGGTGGTCGGCGTCTTCAAGACGATAACGAAGTCAAAACAGTTGTGATACAGTGGTTAACACGTCAGGCAGCAGAATTTTATGAAGAGGGTATTCAAAAACTTGTGCCACGTTATGACAAATGCCTCAATATTCACAGAAATAATATAAAAGTAGATTAACGTACAGGCTTTCATGTAAAATAAAATTATTGCGATATCTATGCACGTCTTTTTTAAATTCCAAATCGGTACTGACTTAAAAATCATGCCTCGTATTTAGTAATTTAAATAAGTAAAAATATATGTAACTTTGTGATTAGTCGTAGCAATAATTGTATGACGTAATGTTGTGACGTGGCATTAAATCGGCCAATCACAAAATGAAGATAGGAGTAACGATAGTTACGAAAAGTCAATATTCTTGGTAGAGATGTTTTGTAATCGTGAGTGTGATGAATAGTGGTGCAGGATCAAGAATATTTATGTAATAGTTAGAACTGTTTAAATATAACAAAGTAAGAATTTATCTATATGTTGGAAGTAACCTGCAAGTGACTGGGAAAGGAAGCTCAAGTAAAATGTAATCCAAATAATAAAATTAAATTGTTACAAAATTTGACTTCCCCGATACTTTATTCGGAACCACACCTGAAAAGCAGAGGTCTCATGACTCTTATTTAATCAAACACAATCATCAAGGAACAACTCAAAGCACAACGAATTAACC
This sequence comes from Mantis religiosa, assembly GCA_030765055.1. Classification (NCBI taxonomy): domain Eukaryota; kingdom Metazoa; phylum Arthropoda; class Insecta; order Mantodea; family Mantidae; genus Mantis; species Mantis religiosa. The sequence continues at coordinate 204,692,695 of CM060949.1, read as the reverse complement.
TGTTATATCTGGCTTCTCGACGTGGGTCTTCGAAAAGTCAACCTGCATCCCCTCTACAAACATACAAATCCCGTACCAAATTGCCCCCGAACGTGTGGCTGATGAAGATGGAGAAAAATTATCTACGGATAAAGAATTCCTGTCCCACATTTGAGTTCAATGAACAGTGCCGAATGCAGTTCATTCGTCTGTTGCGGCTCAGAACTTCAGTTTTAATTGAGCTAGATGAACCAATTAATGGTCTAAGTTTCATGGTAATGTTTGCACTTCGCTAAACTCTAAGCTACTGCACATGTATCTGTGAACAAACATAGATATCATATACTTAGATCTTTAGACCTCCTTGAATTATTATTATCTATACTTCAAAATTTAAACGGAATAAAATTATTATTATTATTATTATTATTATTATTATTATTATTATTATTATTATTATTATTATTATTATTATTATTATTATTATTATTATTATTATTATTATTATTATTATTATTATTATTATTATTATTATTATTATTATTATTATTATTATTATTATTATTATTATTATTATTATTATTATTATTATTATTATTATTATTATTATTATTATTATTATTATTATTATTATTATTATTATTATTATTATTATTATTATTATTATTATTATTATTATTATTATTATTATTATTATTATTATTATTATTATTATTATTATTATTATTATTATTATTATTATTATTATTATTATTATTATTATTATTATTATTATTATTATTATTATTATTATTATTATTATTATTATTATTATTATTATTATTATTATTATTATTATTATTATTATTATTATTATTATTATTATTATTATTATTATTATTATTATTATTATTATTATTATTATTATTATTATTATTATTATTATTATTATTATTATTATTATTATTATTATTATTATTATTTTTATTATTTTTATTATTATTATTATTATTATTTTTATTATTTTTATTATTATTATTATTATTATTATTATTATTATTATTATTATTATTATTATTATTATTATTATTATTATTATTATTATTATTATTATTATTATTATTATTATTATTATTATTATTATTATTATTATTATTATTATTATTATTATTATTATTATTATTATTATTATTATTATTATTATTATTATTATTATTATTATTATTATTATTATTATTATTATTATTATTATTATTATTATTATTATTATTATTATTATTATTATTATTATTATTATTATTATTATTATTATTATTATTATTATTATTATTATTATTATTATTATTATTATTATTATTATTATTATTATTATTATTATTATTATTATTATTATTATTATTATTATTATTATTATTATTATTATTATTATTATTATTATTATTATTATTATTATTACTGAAGTCCTTTCTAACACCAGAAGGACCGCACCAGTCAGCTTGAGGGTTGTGCTGCTTTAGAAAACTTTTATGCTTGCCATGTTCTACGACTTTTAATAAATACTTATGACACATTTGGAACTTCCTAAAAACTGGTACAAACAACTACTATTAGAAGAACGGCCAATGGTCATTTTGACGGGTACAAAAGTGTCGGATCTGTCCACATCTGTTGTTGTTTTCTTTCCTGATTGGTTTATGGCACTCTACAGACCCTTTGTCGATGAGTAAGAAAGCTTTACTGCCCAGGTGGCGCAATTCGTGCTACCACTTACGAGGTGTTGGGGCAAGAAACTTTGCGTTGAAGTTGTTATGCTCGAATACCTGGAGACTACCACTTTTCAGCAACAGAATGAGCAGAAACAAATTGGATGAAATGTTGTTGTTTATGCGGTTTGATGACAATCACACACGTTCTCAAAGACTAAGCACAGATCACTTTGAAGCTGCTACTCCTGTCTGGAATCCTTTTATTGCCAATTCATTGCAGTGTTACATTCCAAGTGGAACTATCACTGTGGATGAGCAAGGCTAGGTGTTCCTTTATAAAATATATGAGCAATAAACCGGACAAATTTGGAATATTTTTGGCTTGCAGTTGATGCGAATCCAAAGTACCTGATGAATGATTTTCCTTACCTGGGCAAAAACGAGATTCTCCCCACAGGTGTTCCTCTTGCAGAGCATGCTGTAATGCGTCTTATACAGGAAGTAATATTACATGTGGCAACTTTTCAACAACAAAATGCCTTGCAGAAAGTTTGAAGAGTAAACGTACAAGCATTGTGGGAACAGTAAAGAAATGTATAAGGTAAATCTCTCAATCAGCAAAATGTTCCTAAGCACCTGTGCACACAACTGTACTTTAAACAGTCAGGTGACATAACTCTGACATGCTATCAGGCGGAAAAGTATAAGGAAGTAACAGGTGAAAAAGTAAGCAGATGTCAGTTCATACACAACTTAGCAGATGAGTTGCCTTCAGCATTTCCATCCACAAGGGTACAAAATGCACTTCCGAAACACAGTACCTCAGCAGGGCAACATTTGGAAGACTTGCCAAATTGACGAATGCTGAGGGAACAATACAAGCAAGTATTTATGTAAAAAATGCAGCAAGAATGTTTGTGGACCATGTTTAGGCAACGCCAAATACACGTTTGTTAGGTGCTACAATGCTGCAGGTAGCTTTGAATGCCCGAAACCAGGTTTATAAGTGCTTTTCTACTATATACTGCGTATTCAAAATGTTATATTGAAACACGTGTGTTTGCTAAGCGAAGTTGTCCATTTCACATTTGGCTATCGAATACACTTGGATTAATTTTGAGGCTTAAAATGTTCATTTTAACACGTAATTCGTCAGACAAATCTAAAATTATATACTAGTAAACTGTATAAATAGTATTAAATAAACTGGTATGCATTCAAATTTGTTTACTATTTTAAAAAGGGGAAATAAAACTGCACCCGTCAAAATGACGGATTGATCCTTTTTGGTAGACCATATTCGCCGGTCATTTTAGTGTTAAATTGGTAAACCCTTTCTTTAGATTTTTCTAATGGTTGAAATATTACTGTTACTCTATTATTCTTTTATTTACCGATTCGGGAACCAAACTGTGTGTGAAGTTGTTGATTTGTTAATATCGTACATATAACCAGATACTGTTCACTCATTTTTAACTATGTGAATAAGGGACATGCATGAACATTAATCACCTCGTAAAATTTCTCTCTTTGTGATAGTATTCCAATCTGAGATTGTCCTCTTAAGTTATTTACTTTCATTATTTTAAAACCATAATTATAATTCTTGTATATTATAGCAGAATTGTGCACCGTTTACCTGGATTACAAGTGTAGACAGTGAACAATGAAACATTCATGTTTTAGGGTAAAAAGGACTTCTGATTATCATCTACTGCAGATCCTTGGATATCTGCCAAAGGGCCACTCCAGAAAGCTGTCACCCTCTTGTCTTCTAGTCTTTGTCGAGCGATTCGTATTCCAACTCGTCTGTACGTCTATTCAGTATAACAGTCTCCTTTTTGTCTACTTCGGAACTAGAATGAACCAGGACTTAATTTCAGCATTTCTACTGTAAGTACAAAAGAGATAATGACAATAGAGTAATACTCTTAATTGTTGCATTCGCTAGCGTTTATTGCCCTATGCATTATTCTAACGAAGGCTTTTTTCTATACATACTCAATAACTTTTACAGAAATCAGTACATAGTTTCATTAGACCTTTCGTTTTACATGTAGCGGATAAAGGAATGCGAAACGATAGTCAGGTTCCACCATATCACTAGAAACATGTTAATAGTAAGCGTATATAAATAAATTTAAATACACTATAATAAGATACCTACACTTTTTTCTGTTTCACACGTTCTGTTTAATTTTTTAAATTTACGTGTTTAAAGTAACCATCGTACGAAATTGCTTTCGACTGCTGTCCACAAGACATTCACGAGGGCTGATAAACAAGGACTGAGACTGTTTCTTTCCACAGATGTTTTTTACTGCAATTTAATGTTTACATGATTTTATTCCAAGCAGTCCTCTCTTACTTCAATGCACTTTCCTCTGCCAGTCCTTGAACACGTGCTGCAGACCAGTCTTTGTCAGGTCCTTGAGATTCGCCTCACTTTACTTGAGCCCTGCTTCAGAGTTCTCAAATCGAATACCCCTAAGCTACGAATATCACCGATGTTGTGTCAAGGCTGTATCATTATGATCCTTAAGGGAAACAGGCCAGCACATTGTGGCAATCGCCAGATTCTCCAACACGAAAAGGCAAAAGTTGTTCCATCTGCTAGGAAAGTGATGGTGATCACATTTTTTGACTGTAATAGAATGATTTACCAGCATGCAGTTCCCCCTCACACTACTGCTACAGCAGCATACAACACGTCAGTATTGGCTACACTGAGGAAGTGCATTACAAAGAAACGACCAGAGCTTTTTCGGACTGGGTGTCGACTTCATCATGACAATGTACAGCCTCACGTCACATGCAGTTCCCCCTCACACTACAGTTACAGCAACATACTACACGTCAGTATTGGCTACACCGAGGAAGCACATTGCAAAGAAACGACCAGAGCTTTCTCGGACTGGGTGCCGACTTTATCATAACAATGTACAGCCTCACGTCACATGCAGTTCCCCCTCACACTACAGTTACAGCAACATACTACACGTCAGTATTGGCTACACTGAGAAAGTACATTGCAAATAAACGACCAGAGCTTTCTCGGACTGGGTTGCGACTTCATCATGACAATGTACGGCCTTACGTCACATGCAGTTCCCCTTCACACTACTGTTACAGCAGCATACTCCATGTCAGTATTGGCTACACTGAGGAAGTACATTGCAAAGTAACGACCAGAGCTTTCTCGGACTGGGTTGCGACTTCATCATGACAATGTAGGGCCTTACGTCACATGCAGTTCCCCCTCACACTACTGTTACAGCAGCATACTACATGTCAGTATTGGCTACACCGAGGAGGCACATTGCAAAGAAATGACCAGAACTTTCTCGGACTGGGTGACGACTTCATCATGACAATGTACGGCCTCACGTCACATGCAGTTCTGCCTCACACTACTGTTACAACAGCACACTACACGTCAGTATTGGCTACACTGGGGAAGCACATTGCAAAAAATCGACCAGAGCTTTCTGGGACATCATGACAATGCACGGCCTGACGTCACAAATCAAGTCATGCTGTTTCTGGCTCGATTCAACATTACCTGTGTACCACATCTACCTTGTAGTCCTAACCGTGCACCCTGTAACCTTTTTTATTGCCATCCCTAAAGGCAAAGCTTGAATAATCCTTGCTCTGGACGCCCCGTGGAAGTCCTAGCTCTAGAGATCATTGAACAAATTTATCATTTTGTACTGGAAGACCGCAGATTAAAGTTGTTTGAGATAGCAGAGGCTGTAAACATATCAATAGGGGCTGTAAGCAATATTTTAAGTGATGTTTTGTGCTTTCACAAGGACTGTACGAGGGTGGGTCAGAAAGTAATGCCTCCTATTTTTTCCTCTTTTAACTGCCAAGATAATTGAATCCAATTTACATAGCTATAAAACTACAACAGTGACGACTTTTTGTCACTATTCAGTATAATCTCCGTCCTTTCCAACATTTTTGCTCCACCTTTTAACTAGGGCATGTACTCCAGTGTGGTAAAACACACGGTCTTGCTTCCTAAGCCATTGACGCAAGGACGTTTTCACAGCCCCGTCATCTTCAAAATGAATCCCACGATGAGCTTCCATTAGTGGCCCGAACAGATGAAAGTCTGATGGTGCCAGGTCAGGGCTGTATGGGGGGTGAGGTAAGACTTGCCATCCCATTTTCTCAATTTCTGCTGTGGTTTAACGGCTGGTGTGTGCTCTTGCATTGCCATGCAAAAGTCGAATATCCGCCAGAGCTTTTGTTGGGCGAACTGGGCGAAGACGTGCTTTCAGCTTTTAGAGAGTTCTGACGTATTGGACATAATTTATTGTGCATCCCGGCTCCAAAAAATCAAGCATAAGCACACCATCTACATCCCAGAACACTGACGTCATAACTTTCCCTGCCGACCGCTGAGTTTTTATTTTTTTTTTCTTCGGTGACGTTGTGTGATGGCATTCCATTGACCGCCTCTTTGGTTCAGATTCAAGAAAATGAATCCTCGTTTCGTCTCCAGTCACAATTTTTCCAGAAACTCCTCTCCCTCCAAACTGAAGCGCCGCAGGTGTTCGGAGGCAAATGTTTTCCTTGTTTCTTTGTTTTGGGTGGTTAACATTCTTGGTACCCAACGTAAACAACCTTTTGAGTAATCCAGTTGTTGAATCATCGTCATCACACTGTCTTTACTAAGGGAGGTAATTTGACACAATTCACCTGTTGTTACCCGGCGATCTCCACGAATGATGTCATCGACTCGCTGAATGGTGCATGGGATCATTGCAGTCACTGGCCTGTCACTTTGCTTTTCATCTGCCAATGGTGTTTGCCCTTCAGCTTCGTTACAGCGACGAACCCATCGTCTAACAGTGCTGACATCCACCGCTGCATCACCATACATATTATTTAGCCTTTCGTGAATGCGAATGGGCGTTTCAGCTTCCGCAGTTAAAAATTCAATCACAGAACGCTGTCTAATACGAATGTCGGGGTCAGCCATTTTGCAAGAGGATGCAGTGCTGCCAGCTCTTGACTTAGGAAGCTACTACTGCAGGGGATTGGAGAAGAAGGTTTGAGGAATTGCGCCAAATTCAAAGTTTTCACATAACTTACTTATTTAAGGGAAAACATAGGAGGCATTACTTTTTGAACCATCCTCGTACAAGACGGATGCCAAGTTTGTTGACACCTGATCAAAAGTAACAAAGACAAACTGCCTCTGTTAATATTTTGGAGCTTTATCAGTGAGTTTTTGAGATGGCGTATTACCATTGACGAATCTTGAATGCATCACTACACTACAGAAAGTAAGCTACAGTCAAAACAGTGGATTCCGCCAGGTGAACCAATTCCAAATATATGTAAGTTCAATCTGTAAGTTAACAAGGCTATGGCGAGTGTTTTCCAAGGATGCACAGGGAGTTATTTTTATTGATTTCTTGGAAACGGGTAAAGGTATCACTGCTGACTGCTGTGCAAGCTTACTGCAATGTTTTAGTGATGAGTTGGAAAGAAAAATACCTCAGGTGGCAAAGAGAAAATTCGTGTGTACTCATGACAATACTCCGGTAAAATATTCCGTTACTGCAATGGGAAAAAATATAGAAATAAAGGTTCAAATTGCTGGAACATCCACGCTATTGGGTGAAATCTAGCTCCCAGTGACTATCACCTGCTCCAAACTTCAAGACGTTTTTGGAGGATGAAGATTTGACAGCAATGAGGAAGTCATTGATGCGTTATTCAGCTGTTTTGAGGGCCATGATAAATTGCACTACAGAGATTGTTTAAATAAATTAGATGACTGATATGTCAAATCCATTAGTCTTTCTGGAGATAATGTTGAGAAGCAAAGCAATGAATTTTAAATTTCCCTTTATTGTGAAACACAGAAATAAGAACGCTAAATGGTTTTATAATTTAGAACGAATGGAAAAGCAAATGAGAATTCAAAAATCTCTATCTCTCTGTCTCTCTCTCTGTCTCTCTCTCTCTCTCTCTCCCTCTCTCTCTCTAAATTCACGTCCTTTAACGTTAGGTCATATCCGACGATAAATTAAATGTGTGAAATGATGCTCAAATATTTCCGCGGTCCATGGAGCTTAGAGTTGCCTGACATTTGTCTTTCAGGATAAGGGAAAATCCAGGAATAAACCTTATTCACGTAACTCACCCTGACCGAGATTCGAACTCGGGACCTCTTGAACGTGAGGCAGACACGCTACCATCTACGCTACCGAGGCGGGCTTAAAGAACTTAAACACTCTTAGACTATTAGGAAAGACTCCATATCACAATCCAATGGGTAAACTAAGAGTAAAAACATCCATATTTGAAATATAAATCCCAGAATGTGCTTCATTGGCAGGCATGAATGGTTCAATTGTTGGAATAAACCATGATAATGTTGATGACGTATAAGGTTGAGAGAAGTTTCAGATATTATATTTCATAATATGAACACTTATGCCCGTTTTCGCAAACAGATATTAAGACTTAACACGGATTTAACAATAGTTATAAGAAAATTTGCATTTCGCCAACAAGTGTTAGTTACTCTCGTGTTCAAGCAAAAACTTCTGATGTTAAGTCCTTAACAACTATATAGTCAAGATGGCGGGTGTGAACGCAGCTGTTGTCGATTTGCTATATTTAAGACAGTCTAACTGACATTCGTAATAGAGTACGGCCTACGAGGAGAAATTATTTTGAGGAGCTATCAGAGGAAAACTTTCTACACAGATACAGACTGTCCAAGCAATTTGTTATGAAGGTTACCGCGGAAGTACAAGAGAGGTTAGAACATGCATCGAAAGGAATATGCCGATCTCGCCTTTGCTTCAAGTATTAACAACTTTGTGATTTTATAATTCAGTGAATTATGTGGATACACTGTCCACCTCCCGTCTTGAAACGTTTAAGTTACTCGTCACTTGTCTTTCCTCCTTGTTTTAAATTAACGTAATAATGAGTTAGAACATGCATCGAAAGAAATATATGTTGATCTCGCCTTTGCTTCAGTTATTAGTAACTTTGTCATTTTATAATTCACTGAATTATGTTGATAATACACCGTCCACCTCCAGTCTTAAAGCGTTCAACTCATTTGTCCTGCTTCGCTCGTCGTTTTAAACTTACGTAATACTGAGTAAGAACATGCATCGAAAGGAATATGCCGATCCTGCCTTTGCTTCAAGGATAAATAATTTGTGATTTTATAACTCATTAAATTATGTTGATAATACACTGTCCACCTCCCGTCTTAAAACGTTCAAATCATTTGTCCTGCTTCGCTCGTCGTTTTAAATTTACGTAATACTGAGTTAGAACATGCATCGAAAGGAATATGCCGATCTCGCCTTTGCTTCAAGTATATATAACTTTGCTATCTTATAATTCACTGAATTATGTGGATAATACACTGTTCGCCTTAAGTCTTGAAACGTTCTAGTCACTCGTCACTTGTCCTTCTTCGCACCTCCTTTTAAATTAACGTAATACTGAAGAGGATGTTTGGTGTTTCTAGTAATGACACATGCATTTGCATTAAATTCGTTTTCAATATTTTCCCACGTGACGCCTTTCTCTTTGACATTCACAGCATTTGTCCTATTTTCCACGATATCTTTATACTTCGCCACCAATTCAATTAACAATTCTTTCTAAATCGATGAGAAATGTGTCTCACGGCTTTTGTTTACGATTTTGTTTATCCGCCATTTTTAGCTGTGTGTAGACTACGGTAGAGACGAAAATGAAAAAAAAAGCGCATCGGAGAAAGCTCGGAACATAATATGACTCATACATAGCCTTCTATAGCTGTAATATTTACAAGTTTCTTGCGGTTAACACGTGTTTGTTAACATTTTCATAAAACAGGTTGGTGAAATGCAAGTCATTTAACAGCTTTGTTAGCACTGTTACAATTGTTACGTTGTATTTGTTAACGTCGATTTTAACATCTGTTGGTGAAATCGACATTTGTGTAATAGTTTTGCTCAGAAAAATGGTTGTAAGTACCTATTTTAAGATCTTCTTGTAGTTCAAGTTCCGCAGCATGACCTTTCTGAAAATGACTCCGGTTGGGAAAAGGTCGCAAGGTACTCTGACGGGGTCATTTCGTATGCAGACGAGGTACTATTCAGCAACTCGCAAACGGGTCACATCCGCCGTGTAAAAATCGCCATCAATGGATATCAGGGCCCGAACACACGCGTCCCTGCCCCACTTTAACGGTTTTGTCCAATACCAGGGAGACACACAGATAGCTACACTTGTGCTTTGAAAAGTAATTCGTAGCCATGGCATTTTTATAGCACACAGTACGGCTCACTTGATGAAAACCGTTGTACCTCGGATGCCATATCATTAAGGGGACACTATAGGATTATTTCTATATGTGCAGATGGAACTAACAGACTGCAGAGCAAATAAAGAGGTTCCACACACACAACAAGCGGATGAGAATATTATAGCCACCAGTAGAGGCGAAAAGTAATGACAAGAAGTCATTCAGCGTTGTACATCCTGTTTAGCGTCAATCAAGGCATTGTCCATGTTAAAAACAAAATACCTACAGTTTACTTCTCACCACGTACTGTTCTTATTTTCTTTAGCACGTGCTTACGTACTTAGAAAATCATAGGACGTTGCTTTCCACCCAAAAATTCGATACGGAAATTTCAGTGGAAAGACAAATTTTTAGAATTATCTATTTAAATTAGCATTTTTGGTAAAAGTTTGAATCTTTGCAGTGCCTGAGTTTGAATAGAATAACTGAAGGATGAAACATTGGTACTAAAATATTTGATAGGGTGTATATAAATGAGTATCGGGGGTTTAACTCTTTATAACATTTATTAAATTTAACTTAAATTAGAAATGATACGCCAAATGAAAAAGCAACTCAGACAATTTTACCAAGAATCTTATAAATGTTCAATGTGACTACCCTTTGTCACACGCTACACATCAAGTCTATAGCAGAGTTCTTCCCAAACGTTGATAAGTGTGTATTCAGTAATTGTAGCAACCGATACTGCAATCCTTTTCTTAATACAGGGAGATCTGTTGGTAGTGAAGGCACGCACAGAGGTATTTTTTTATAATGAAAAGTGCAGAGCGCTGCGTAGTGGTATCTGGACGAGTCCACCTCAGAACTGTTGCAACTGCAGAGGAGGGCAGGTCAGTTGCGTGTCAGTTGCCAGCAAGTAAATACGTGCAGAGCTACTCGGTAACTACAGCTTGTTTCAAAATGTGCTTGTCTCCTGGATCCAAGAGAGCATTTATAAATGGCGCCTCCAAGCAGCACATTAGGAAATAAAGTGCTACATTTAAAAACACGAGAAGTAATAACAAATATCCACAGATTTATAAAAAAGGAACAATGGTCTGGGTCAGCTATAAAAATCTGGGGAAGGGTATCTGAGGCAACAGTTGTGTCTGAAAGCAGTTTAGGAGGGTTATTAGGGAAAGAAAAACCTTTGATGCTAGTGCAACGTCCATCTCTATGCCCAGTAAACAAAGATTAAGAACATGCACAAAATCTAATTTGGATGTTTTAATTCAGAAGTAGTTAGGCGAACTGTGAATAATTTTAAAGCACAAATAAACAAAGATCAACTTTGAAGAAAGTGCATATGAAGCTTAAAAATTCTACTGACTTCCAAGGCAGTGTCTGAACATTAAGAAGAGTTCTTTTGAAACTAGGATTATTTGAAAGGAAAAAAACACACTAAGCGTGGCAGACAAATTTTAATCGAACATCGCACCATACGTGCAAACAGGCTTAAGTATTTACGAAATATTCGGAGATATCGAATTGAAGTTTATATAGTTTATATGGATGAAACCTATATAAATACAGCACATACTGGACCATATGCCTGGAGTGAAATACGTTACAGGGACTCTGCAGCGATATTGAAAGCCCGACAGTTGTTTATCATGCCTGCTGGAGGAGAAATGGGTTTTGTTCCAAATGCCTATGTACTATGTAAGATCCAACAAAAGCGTAGATATTACTACCATAGTAAGAATTACAACTTAGTTTATAAGAGCTGCAAAACTGCAATCGAGAATAAAATTTATTTTTAGACACCTTATGCACCGCCCTCCCTTCTCGTAATCTTATGTGTGTGACGCATTGTGGCGATAGGTGCACTATCCCCACAACAGTTGCTACTCATCCCTACCGCGCAGGATTCCTGGCGGATAAAATAATACATATGTACACACGATCCTTGATGATGCCCCAAAGGTAAATATCGCATGGCGTTAGGTCAGGAGAACGTGGAGGCCATACATAGCAAGCCCTGTCATTGGCGCCCTTGCGGCCTATCCAGCGCTCGGGTACAGTGACATTCAACTAATCTCGTACTTCGTTATGCCAGAAAGGTGGCGCACCATCTTGCTGGAAAATGATATTCTCTGGTTCATTTTCTTCCAAGTGTGGGAAGGGCCATCGCTCTAGTGTATTAAAGTAAGAAGTGACAGTTATAGTAGTTTCACCAAAAAAGAAAGGCAGATAAACTTTTCGCCGTTATACGGCACAAAAAAAAACACTTTAAGGGAATCTCGTTGAATTTGTACCATCTCGTGAGGATTTTATGAGCCCCAGATGCGCACATTATGAGTGTTAACATGTCCACTTAGATGAAAGGTCGATCCATCACTGAAAACAACATGATCCATAAAATCGTCATCGTCATGAAACAACATGTCGTTTGCGAAGTTGCGTGGTCTGTCGGCTGTAGAGACTGTAATAACTGTAAACGGCAAGGAAGTAGCCGTAAGCGTTTTTTTACAATTTTCCAAACAGTTGACACAGGAACTTGTAGTTCACGACTAGACTCCCGGACTGATTTCTTTGGGCTACGAGTGAACTACTCTCTCACTCGCTCAACAGTCTCTTCACTTACTCTTGGTCATTCCGTTTGAGTAGCAAAACTGAAAGGTAAAACGTTGGGAAGTAAAAATATGATAATACAGTGCGATCCATATAAATCTGAACCATTTCAATAAACCATAACTTTTGAACCAATAAAAGGACACACGAACAACTTTGGGAGAATATAGTACACAAGTGGAAGATTACATTACACTATTTACATCTCAGATAAAGTGTTGGAAGTTTCCTCCACCGTCATATATACGTATTTGCACTCGTGTTACTATATTCTCTGAAGTTTTATTGATATAATGTTTAATTGAGAGAATGTTATTTCCAGCAAGATGAAGTGACGTACCATACATCTAATGACACCATGGAACTTGGAAACAGTTTCTGTGATAATCAATAATCTCAAAAGGTCTGTGGACCCCCGATCCCCTGACCTAACCCCAGATAATTTTTTCTTGCGGGGATATCTAAAAATAGAGTGTACAAGAATAGGCCACGGACAATTGGTGTTCTCAAGGAAAGCATTCGAACCAAAATAAGTAACATTAGCGAGGATACTTTGCGTAAAACCTCAGGGAATATGGTCCTTAGTGTGTCCTAACAACGGCTAGTGTGAAAGAACAATCAATTTCCATTAATTTACCTAATTGTGTTTAACTATAAAGCCCGGGCCTTAAAGTACTTACAGCATAGCAAGTTGCCATTAAGGTAGTTGTCGAATGTGATTATGAGAACACCTAGTGGTTTACTATAAAGCCCGGGTCTTAAAGTACTTACAGCATAGCAAGTTGCCATTAAGATAGTTGTCGAATGTGATTATGAGAACACCTAGTGGTTTACTATAAAGCCCGGGTCTTAAAGTACTTACAGCATAGCAAGTTGCCATTAAGGTAGTTGTCGAATGTGATTATGAGAACACCTAGTGGTTTACTATAAAGCCCGGGTCTTAAAGTACTTACAGCATAGCAAGTTGCCATTAAGATAGTTGTCGAATGTGATTATGAGAACACCTAGTGGTTTACTATAAAGCCCGGGTCTTAAAGTACTTACAGCATAGCAAGTTGCCATTAAGATAGTTGTCGAATGTGATTATGAGAACACCTAGTGTTTAACTATAAAGCCCGGGTCTTAAAGTACTTACAGCATAGCAAGTTGCCATTAAGGTAGTTGTCGAATGTGATTATGAGAACACCTAGTGGTTTACTATAAAGCCCGGGTCTTAAAGTACTTACAGCATAGCAAGTTGCCATTAAGATAGTTGTCGAATGTGATTATGAGAACACCTAGTGGTTTACTATAAAGCCCGGGTCTTAAAGTACTTACAGCATAGCAAGTTGCCATTAAGATAGTTGTCGAATGTGATTATGAGAACACCTAGTGGTTTACTATAAAGCCCGGGTCTTAAAGTACTTACAGCATAGCAAGTTGCCATTAAGGTAGTTGTCGAATGTGATTATGAGAACACCTAGTGGTTTACTATAAAGCCCGGGTCTTAAAGTACTTACAGCATAGCAAGTTGCCATTAAGGTAGTTGTCGAATGTGATTATGAGAACACCTAGTGGTTTACTATAAAGCCCGGGCCTTAAAGTACTTACAGCATAGCAAGTTGCCATTAAGGTAGTTGTCGAATGTGATTATGAGAACACCTAGTGGTTTACTATAAAGCCCGGGCCTTAAAGTACTTACAGCATAGCAAGTTGCCATTAAGGTAGTTGTCGAATGTGATTATGAGAACTCCTAGTGGTTTACTATAAAGCCCGGGCCTTAAAGTACTTACAGCATAGCAAGTTGCCATTAAGGTAGTTGTCGAATGTGATTATGAGAACACCTAGTGGTTTACTATAAAGCCCGGGTCTTAAAGTACTTACAGCATAGCAAGTTGCCATTAAGGTAGTTGTCGAATGTGATTATGAGAACACCTAGTGGTTTACTATAAAGCCCGGGCCTTAAAGTACTTACAGCATAGCAAGTTGCCATTAAGGTAGTTGTCGAATGTGATTATGAGAACACCTAGTGGTTTACTATAAAGCCCGGGTCTTAAAGTACTTACAGCATAGCAAGTTGCCATTAAGGTAGTTGTCGAATGTGATTATGAGAACTCCTAGTGGTTTACTATAAAGCCCGGGTCTTAAAGTACTTACAGCATAGCAAGTTGCCATTAAGGTAGTTGTCGAATGTGATTATGAGAACACCTAGTGGTTTACTATAAAGCCCGGGCCTTAAAGTACTTACAGCATAGCAAGTTGCCATTAAGGTAGTTGTCGAATGTGATTATGAGAACACCTAGTGGTTTACTATAAAGCCCGGGCCTTAAAGTACTTACAGCATAGCAAGTTGCCATTAAGGTAGTTGTCGAATGTGATTATGAGAACTCCTAGTGGTTTACTATAAAGCCCGGGCCTTAAAGTACTTACAGCATAGCAAGTTGCCATTAAGGTAGTTGTCGAATGTGATTATGAGAACACCTAGTGGTTTAACGGGAAATACACGAATCAGTTAGAGAATTTAATGTCATGTTGGCACGTTGACCATAGTAGCTCAGTGGTTAGAACATCTGGACGGAGACCAGAAGATCCGTGGTTCCAATCCCGGCTAAGGCATTGAACTTTTCAGTCTGGCTCTACCCTTTTATAGTGTATCCTACGCACGGCTAGTGTGAAGGAACAATTAATTTAAATTAGTTGTAATATCGCTTGTAACATGGACTTCGGTCTGATTTGTGGAAGGGCTACCCATATATATGGAAGGTATTCTAATAGACAATTGGATTAATTGATTAGCCCTGCTGCAAAAATATCTAATGTCTAGTTTTCTCTACACCCCAGTGACTATCTCAAGCGGCATACTGATGAAATAGCAAGCTTGCAGAACTATCCTACATACAACGACAGTAAAGTGATGACTCGGCAAACGCAGATTGAAGTCATGCCTGTACTGACAGGCAATCTTGTCTCACGCTCGCTCTACCATTAAATGAGCTCTTAAGCCAATAGTTGTTGCACAGCCTCAAGTGCCATTATAGAGCTGTCAATACCCTGCTGTTTCTGGCATAACTTCTGCTCTTTTGAACTCTGTAATTTAGCTCTGTTTAAGGGGTTTCAATACTTCCTTTTATGATTTATATTTTGCATACACATTCCCCATTTCACCAAAGCTTTAGAGATTATCACGCTATTTTCAAAACTTCTCTAATTCTGCAATACCACAAAGGAAGACAAAGCAATTCAGAGGTCAATGTGGTGCTTAACTATCTTGAAACACTACTTCCGTTAAAAGGGGTATATAAAAATATGACGAAGAAATGGAAAGCATATTTAACATAAATTGTGATTGTAAATGAAAACCGAGCGCGGTGGCTCAGACATTTTCGTCTGTGTCCCGCTATCAGGAGGCCCGAAATTGATTGCCGTGGCCGACTTACCTGACCCGTGGTTTTTTCGAGGTTTTCTCGGGTAACTAGGTGAATGCTGGTTGGGTTAATTACATCCCCCGAATTTCCTGTACCACCTTTCACCCCAATATTATTTCATATCAGCCTTCACTTATGGTTTTCTTCAGTGTAGAAGTGTCGGCAAGAGTCTCGGCGGTGCATGTCGAAACGAAAGGCTCCGAGTGAACACTATACCTTCTGGTGGGAGGATGGCTGACAGGATGCAGGATTTGAGCCTAACTGGAGTCCTCCTTGCTCTTGAGGGGCGGCCTCATGTTTCGGTGCCTCAGTATGTGGAATGAAGATTGTCCTGGAGTTTCTATCTAGCAGAGAGTAGCAACGCCGCCCTCTGCACTGTGGTGACTCCTTGGCATGGTCCTCTTATCTCATAAAGATGCCCCACTTAGGGCATAGGTACATAGGACCAGTCCGATTGAGGTGTTGAACCCCTCCGAACAATCCAATCCAATTCTCAAACAGATCTACATTTTTTGTAGAAAGACTGTAGCTTTAGTAGTCAATAAGCTATACAAAAATATTTCGACAGTCAAATTTTCGAAAAATGTTGACGTGAAGTACTTTCTTGAAACCTTTCTCGAAGAGGATATTGAGCATAATTAGAATTTATAAATTTTTCGCTTTTGAGATAAATGGACGCAAACATACACATACACACACGAATGCTTTTGCAAGAAATTCGGGAAGGCTCAAATTATATATATCTGGTGAAATGAATTGACTTAGGACGCATTTTGCTTTGCCGCAAGTTCAGCATTCAAACCGCCCGGTACTGCCACAAACCCGTCTGACTGGCTTATAGGAGAATTTGCCTATCACCAAGGCGTTCTCTCTGATTGCGAATTTAGTAATGAGTGAGTGAGTGTGTAGTGTTTTAGGGCCCGTCGACAACAAGGTCATTTGGGCCTTTAGTAATGATTTGCCTTATTGTTTCGTGCATTTAAGGACATTGAGTTATGAACAGGAAGCTCATGAAAGAAGAAGCTTTCACTGAAGGATTTTAGGTGATATAACAGAACACCTCAGTGGAAAGGAAGACACCAATAAATGTGCACAAATGGCTGAGCCTGTATCTGTGAACGGAATAACTGAAAATTGCAATGTACGATAAATTCCAAAAAAGGTATTTAGCTTCAACATCCTACAAACATGTGATGAAAAGAATTTTTGTTCACATTCTTCATTTAATATATGAAGAATATCTAAGGACTGATTTAAAGCAGCATACATTTAGTAGGCCTTCATGAAGCATAGACAAATATATGCAGATATTGACGTGGACCATAATTTTAAGGGGGGGGTGAAAGACTTACAAACCTAATCTGGAGGTATAGCTACTGAAAGGGTAGAGCGAAAGAAACATCTAAGTAAAACTGAACTGAATTACTGTGTTTCAAAGAAGCCTATATTTCTACAGGGCACTCCCTGGATCTGGAAGAGATCAGGGGCGCTTTGGTAACTTTTAAATACATAATAACATATTGCAACTTTACCTTTGGCGATGTGTTGTTTGTATTGCTTGAAACTTGTGCGACTGTCAAAAGCTGCACGATTTGGTACGCTCTGCTGGCTATCTTACTCGTGGTAGCACTTTGAAATAAACTCTTGTTGATTCTTACAGAGACCAGCAGCAAGTGCTCTGAAATCTCTGTGAAGTCTCTCCCCCGGGGACTAACTCAACCAAGCTTAAATAGGGGTCCTACCATAAAGTCAACTCAGCGATTCCCACGCTAACTGTTAATTTGCACCATATTATGTAATCATTATTTACATCATTGAGCTGGTCGGCAACCAGAAGATCCGTGGTTCAAATCCCGGCTATTGCGTTGAATTTTTCAGTCTGGCTCTACCCTTTCATAGTGCGTCCTACACACGGCTATTGTGAAAGAACAATTAATTTCCATTAATTGACCTAATAGTGGTCCGAACTATAAAGCCCGGGTATTAAAGGACATACAGTATAGTAAGTCGTCATTAAGGTAGTTGTCTCATGTGTTTATGAGAACTCCTAGTGGTTTATCGGAAAAAACACGAGTCAGTTGGAGAATTGAATGTCATCGGCACGTTGGCCATAATAGCTCCAGGGTTAGAGCGGCTGGTCGGGAACCAGAAGATCCGGCTTTGGCATTGAATTTTTCAGTCTGACTCACTCAAGCCCACACACGGCTAGTGTGAAAGAACAATTAATTTCCAATAAGAAAATTGACGGTCTACCGTTAGTCCACCGGAAGTAGCAGGTAGGTCCGGACCAAGTCTGACTATGAATACGGCCCATGATTACTAATAGGGTTTACATTGTAAGTCCCACAATGAAAATATATGATAAAATATGTTGTACAAACTCTTATGTGGTTTATAATGGAATAATGGGATACTCTTATGTAAAGTAGCTTCTACAAGCTGTGTCAAAATGAATTATAGTGAGTAGTAGTTGTGATATACATTTCTCTGTCTCATTGCACTTCTCCGCCCTCCTCTCTCTTTCTCTCTCCCTCTCTCAGGAGTGTGCCATGGGCTTGAGATTTGGCTCTAGAATTTACCAAAGATTTACAGTAGAGCAAAGATTCTATGTAGGTTCTATTTAATTTTGCTAGTTTGTTTATGTTCTCTTAGCAAAGATGTGAAGAACCCAAAATGAGTGAGCACATCAATTAGCAAGGTAGAGGAACATTTCCCTGTCTCCTCATTGTAACATTCTGTGTGGTGGCAGATCGAAGGCACTCGCAGCTCTTTCAGCTCTTCCATTATTTATTAACCAGAGAAGAGGCGTGCAGCATCTGACGAATTTACATGTCATTAGGACGCACAAGAAGACGCAAGCGCCGCCTTTATCAACAAGTTTACGATTACGGTCATGTGTGTGGTAGACAAGAAGCTGGAAGGATTTGCAGCCAGCAAGTGTTTACGAGTTTTGGGTTGCGCTACCTACTAGGTAGTAATTTTGTGATATGAGCGGTGTCTCCGTATACAGAGTGGCGGTTAGGGGCTCGTAAAATGTCGATGTGACCCATATACGCCCTACACACACCCTGCCACACATCCAAAATAATGGCAACATCTTTACCTGTGTCGCTGTTCTAAGGTGATGATGCCGTCATAACCGTGTAATTTTATTTTATGTGAAAAACAGTTAATTTCATTATCTTGGCCGACAACCTTCATGAAAGGAGAGATTACAAAATTTCTCTTCGCAAAGCCTACGTTGCTTTCTCCACAACATTTTGATAGACTTATTTTATAACTCAGGGGTTAGGCTTTTCTAGTTGTTCCATCTTTGCATTCCAATAGATACTCCTATCTCTTTAGTATACTCTGCTATTTCTTCCTACACGATGATTGTACCTTCTTATAAATTCTGGTATTTTCCTTCCATAATTCTGTGTATCTTCCTCTGTTAAAGTCGGTTTAGAGAACGCGTGTGCAGTTTGCACCCCAAAGGGAACTCACCCTCCCGCTCACTAATGACTGTCATAAATCTATCTCCACACTTCTGAAATGGAACAATATCATTGAGGACCAACAGCAACCCTGATTTTCTCGAAGTGACAGTCGCATGTCTACTCCACATGGAGTCTCAGTTGCCAAAGTTCCAACTTCCAGTTGATCTGTTTCATTACGTGTATAAATTCGTTGTGTGTCACGATGTGGAGACCGTGAGAGGCAAATGAAGTGATAAATGCAAATGAAGTAGTAGATAACTTTCAGTCAAGTGAAAACAATCAAAGCGATGACAATAATGTGAAAAACTGGGCCGAGTTATGTTACTGGAGAAGCCTCAAAAAACTAAGTTATATCGGGAACTGTTTCTAAGCAAATTCAAGCGCTTGTTTTGAATACATATAAATATGTGCTGACAAATAATCTTGGTAAGGGGTCGTGCAATGAATCTGATGATAAATTCTGGGTATTCACTGAAATAAAGTAAGAAATGTTGTGACGAAAGGAATACCAAAGACGCCCATCAAGTGTGAAAACAGAAGGAAACGTTTCTCTAAACTGGATAATTTCACATGCGATTTAATTCGTCGAGAAATTTATAGATTCTGGGCACAAGGGAGAGCGACCGCCTTAGACGAATTGGTTGAAAATTTGCAAGAAATTTGTGATTTTCCTAATGGGCATTGCACTTTGCGCGTTCTCCTAAATGAGCTGGGTTTCAAATACCGCACTTTGAATAAGATAAGTGTTATTATGGAATCAAGTAGAACTGTAGCTTGGCGATATATATATATATATATATATATATATATATATATATATATATATATATATATATATATATATATTTGTCAAAACTAAGGAAGTTTTGCAGTAATGGACATAAGATAATTTATTTAGACGAAACCTCGCACGATAACCATGATGTATCCAGAAAGGTGGCAACCTTGCAGAAAGGTATGGCGGGAGGAGGGTCTGTGTTGTAAAACGATTATAAGGGTTCGTCAAAGGCAGCGGCCGAAGTGCACACGAGTTAACTAAACAGACTTTATGTCTTTTAATTTATGTAGCGTAATTCCATTTCATTTCTCAAATTTCTTATTAATTCTCGACTAGTGTATTCATTAGCAATTCTTAAAATCCTTATTTCTGCAGTAGTGAGGGGATCCGTCCCCTTCAGCTGCCGTGGTGTGGACGCTGCCGATCCTTTGCACTCGTTGTGCCTCTGACGTTACTAGAGGAACCTCGGGCCGAACACCTGAGCCCCTCCATCTGGGAGTTGTTCTGATTGGGTTGGTGGCGAGGGGGCAGTTTGTTCCCGATACCCGTAGGAATCGGGTACGTCTTCGGACGGGGTTGAGGGAAGCCATTAATTCTCCCGGGTACTAGCCTGCAAAGCTAGTAGAAGGTGTGCTAGATCACCAGGCGGCCCCACCGAGGTCATATTGTTAGCCGTCACCTTTGGTGCTGGAGGGCGTAAGTGGCGTATCCACTTCCATTCCGTCTTGTGTCCTTGGATCAGATGGGGGGCTTGTTAGTCTCTAGGTCTGGCCCTATGTATAGCCCCACGGAGGACGCCTTTGGGACAGCTCGGATAACTCCCTGGCTGAACGAGGCCCGGGTCCTTGGTCCTACGGGTCCAGGACTAATGAGTGTAGGTCCTCTGTCCTCAACCTGTAGGAAATGGATTTTTGTGGTTGTTATTGGCTACTCAGTCGTATTAATAATACTTTGTTAGTGGTAGAATTATTTGGTTTAATTCTTGAATCTATGTTGGCTTACCGACTTGGATCAGTGACCACCTGTTGGTAAAATTCCTAACATTTCAGATTTCGAAATCTTCGCTTCTCTTCTTAATGCACATGAAGACGTTCTTCCTGTCGCAGTATCAACTTGTAAGTTGATACCAAAATTATGGTTTGCCAGAAGCAAAGAATCATGATAGATGTCAAAGGAATGTTGGTTCTTTGTTACGACCAGGGGCAAGGCCAGTTGAGTTGGGGGAAAGTGTATAACAAAGCCATGTAAGAAGCAGTGTCCTTAGAAGATTTCTAAAGGAATTGTCACTTGAAGTGTATGAATAGGGAATTCTTTGGATCATTTACAATGGCGACCAAAACAGCCACAAAAGGGACTGTTTGAAAAGGAAGTTTGAGAGTGAAAGTTAGAGATATACACACGCCCAGCTGTGGTTAGAGGGCACTCTTCGGCGTGAGGCCGATGTGGCTAGTTCGCGGCTAGGAAGCCATTATAAACAGTCTTCGGCTTGAAGCCGAGCAGAGGAGTCTTCGGTGTCAGGCCGATGAGAAGAGCCTGAGACGTGAAGCCTATTAGAGCGGTCAACTTGTTCCGTCTTGAATATTTGTCGGGTCATCAAAATTTATCGAGTAATAAACAATTTGCATTCAGTAGCTCTAAACCGAGATTGGTAACCCTCGGTCGGCAACTTCCATTTCGATGTTTGAAAAGAAGAATCAATGAATAAATAATTTGGAGACGGGCATTCCAGTGTTGTGAAAATCTCCTTCTCACACCCATCCACGCATACCCTGAGAGAAACTTCATTGCTCGCCATTAAATTATTTGCATCAAATTGGCGTTCCAACGTGGAACTTGTGTACACCAATCATTTTTGTACCAAACTGGCGCACAACGTGGAGCTGTGGTACCCTTGATCGCCACCATCATCATATTTGCTTCAAAGTAAGGTCTTTCTTACTTCACCCTTCAGTTCGAACCTTATTCTGACACCCTCTCTAACTTTTCCATATGACCAAACTAGCTCACCCTTCTCAAAGGTTTCATTATTATTGGTTTCTTATTTTATTCCGAATTTAACACTGGTTTGCAAAACTCATGACTCACTGACGTTCCGCCCACCCTGAGTTGGGAAAAGCCTACACTGAGTTGTTTGTAACGGTATACATCGTTATAAAATCAGCGAAGTAAGTCTCTTTAGCGTTCATCCTCAACTGCATTTTGAAATTTCTTTGTCCCAACACATTCCTGGCTGAAAGAATACAATAGTCTTCAGACATTGAACATCTACTAGCACAAAGAAGGTAACGGTTCTTCTTTGCTGTCTCTGCGACGTGTACAGATATTTACAAGAATATTTTCTCTTTCTTTCCCGGATGCTAGTATATATGTTATATTAAATTATATTTTTCCCTTCTTATTCTTTAAGTCAACTGCTATTTTAATCATTCTAATATCATATTATTATAACAAAATTGTTATAGTAGTTTAGCAAAGCATTTCTATTAATTTATCTTCGTCTTTAATTATATGAATTCAATTAATTCTCCGCCTACTAATCGCTGCCTCATGCAGCGGTTACAATGTGTGTGCGAACATACACAATGATTATCACATAATCTGAACCATAAAACCTTGAACTGGAGAACAGTTCGCTTACATAGCTATTATTCATTACAGACAAATCAAAATGATTCAAGTTAGATGAGTTCTACGAAATAAGGTATTTGATACAGTGAAACAAAGTGGTGACATATCTAAGATTTGTGAATATAGTTTCTATTTTAATGATGTCACATTTCTGTACTGTCTGTAATGGACTTTAAACTAGTTTTTGTTTCATTAAAATACTTAATAAATACAGAAGATATGAATGTGTATTTATGAAGCATTTTGACACCATGAATCTCATGTACTAATGTTATGCATTATGCGCAGAAATTTTAGTCTTACAGCAACAATATGGGTTCTTTCAAGCAGAAATTTGCGACCATCATTGGTTCTCCTATACTAAACCCAAGGGATTTCAGAATATTGTACACAGAAGACAGAGTATATGTATATTATATTTCCCCCTCATTAAATTGGTCAGTATTTTGGTAGTTGATTATTTAACCTTGCCATATAAATCATAAATTGTTCTATGTAAGGCACACTTTTGAAAATTGCCTAAGTTGGTAGCATGTTTTTAGCTGTTCCATGTCCCCCTGGAAATATAAATATGAAAACTTTTCCTAATTTGTTAAACTGCTTGCCTTCTTTAACAATGATCGTCACAGAATGAGCACTCAGGTGACAATCAATACAAATATACAACACAAATATCCTACAATTAATATACTATGGATGTATCTATCCATATCTAATCTATGGAATAGAAACATGGTGTTCAGCAGCCAAAACACACATGGATAAACTGCTTATTTACCAAAAAAGGTGTGTTAGGGTCATGTATAATCTAAAAGCAAGAGAATCTTGCAGGGATACCTTTATAAATAAAAAAATAATCACCATCTCCTCTCTGTATGCTTATACAGCTATAATGTTTGTGGACAAGTGTAATCCAGTTAAAAACAATCAGGTACAGGAAGATAACATCAGAACCAATATGAATTACTATAGAGATAGTGTCTCTCAAAAGGATGTACATATACTAGGAATTAAGCTTTACAATAAACTGCCATCTGATATTAAATCAATAGCTAGCATCTCAAAACAGCAGTTTAAATGGAAGTTAAAGGCTTTCCTCATAAATAAATGTTTATATAACTTAAATGAATTATGACATTGCAGTTTTAATTATACCTGAAAGTGATAAATTCATTAAGCTGATTAAGGGAACACGTGTAGAATTAGTTTCTAATGCTGTAATTGACTCTGTAAATTAGATTCTAATGTTGTAGAATTGACTATGTACAAGTAGTATTAATGATGAAAAATTAACTATGTCAGAAATTGTAACCCACAATCTATTGATAATATTTATTTGATTTTTCTACTTTAGACTTGTGCTGGATCTTGTATCTGTTACAGCTTTTAGTCTTATGCAACATTTTATATTTATCTTTGTATCTTGAACTGGCGTGTCCTATAACATATGTATTATGTTCTAAAGGATGAAATAAATACAATTACAATTACAACCTTGTAACATTAATTCTCGACTCTGAGCGAAATTTGTACTTTCGAAAAAGGCTTCAATTGATATTTTTTTTAAAAAGGAATACAAATCAACAAGAATATTTGTAATCTATTTATGTAAAATTTTACTAGCTTCTTTCGCATTTACTACTAGACGCACCAGTACTATGCTTGCTAAGCGGTATATTTACTAACTTTGAAAAGCACGTGTACACTCTTAGAATATCACCACTTTACTGAATGCAGGGTACAAAAAGTAACTACAGCATTGCACATGTGTGCTTTTCTTCACTGACAGTTAATAAATAATTCTTTTCTTTCTAGTCAGGCGTCTTATCTTTCCATACCTCCAAAACCAGATATCCTGCAAACTTGTGGTTAGGACAGTAATCCTCACAAAAATAGCTCTGTAACATGGGAAAAACAAAATAAGTCTTTAATTGGTATCTTTAGAGCGTGCAAAAGATACAAGTCGCATGCTTCGCCAAAGCGAGTCAATATGCGTGCTTAACTGTACAACGTTGCATTGGCTAGTAGCGATAGAGCAGCCACGCCTAGCCCCGCATTATGTTCATTTCTATTTTGTAGCTACCTTAGAGGAACCTCGGGACGAATCCTCGAGCCCCTCCCGAAGGGAAGTTGTTCGGATTGGGTTGGACTCGAGGGGGCACTGTGTTCCCGACACCCGCGGGAGATCGGGTATCTCCGTCTAAGCCTCGGCCGCACGGAGGGGGTAGAGGGTTGCCTAAGAAGTCCCGGGTACTAGCCTGCATAGCTAGTAGAAGGTGTGCTAGATTACCAAGCGGCCCCACCGAGGTTTTCTGTAGTCTTCCCTGCGGGATTGACGCATGTAAGTGGCGTATCCACTTTCAGCCGTCTTGAATGATAGGGGGGACATTTAGACTCAAAGTAAGGCCCAAAGGAAAGATCCCCGGAGCTTTCCATCGCTCCCAGGTTGATAGAGGACGGTGTCTTCGGACATTTGTGTAGACCTCGTTGTACAAGTGTATCTTGCTTGTCTCTTTTGTTTTAATATTCATGACTCACTTCCATACCTTAGCATAGATTTATAGCATTTCAATTTTTCTTGATTTTTTATTACAACTTCTAGTAACCTTATCTCTGCATCAAAATGTTTTGATGACATTTGTAGCAATAAATAGGGTAAAATAGACAGGAACACAGTACCTTTCCACAACGGTATGATTGAGCGATAGAGAACTGGGACGGATGGAGGGAGCGGACTAACTTGGATTTACAGTTTGGACAAGCAGTTATAGCAGTGAAAATTAAACAAGGAAGAATAAGGTG
Source organism: Mantis religiosa (assembly GCA_030765055.1). Lineage (NCBI taxonomy): Eukaryota > Metazoa > Arthropoda > Insecta > Mantodea > Mantidae > Mantis > Mantis religiosa. The sequence goes on along the minus strand of CM060949.1, from coordinate 204,667,040 downwards.
GATTGGCCACGTGCAGAGAATGCTGGAAACCAATGTAGTTAAGAAGATAATCATAGGAAAGCTTGAAGGTAGAAGGAGAAGGGGACCCAGAAAAAGATGTTATATGATGCAGAAGACGACTTGAGAAAGTTGGGGGTTAACGGCTGGAGGAGAAATGCAGAGAACCGAGTAGAATGGAAGAGAGTGGTTGGGGAGGCCAAGGGCCTACATGGTTTGTAGTGCCAACTATCATTATCATGAGGCAAAAAAGGCTATCAAGGACATTGAATATATTGTATTGCAACAGTAATGTTCCTATATTATCAGAAGTTCAAGCCCAAAAGCTGTAACATTACCCAGAAACAGAGAGCGCTCTTATTAAGGGCAAAAGCGGAAAGCTCTATCAAAATATATCCAGAATCTCTTGAGAAATTCCCTTCCCAGCGCATCCGGACATTTCCAGGAGCTGTACTTGCGTGTCTGTGAATTGAATACGTTTCTTGAACTTCAAAAGAGTTCTCCTGAAGATAGATTATGAATATGCTGTAATGTACACCGCTACTAATGGGGAAGAGATTAGAGAAGGACTGTGTTTAACTACCCAATAGTACAGTGAGCAGATGAAATAGATTATGCCACCAAAATAACAGTGAAAGCTTGGTGAAGTAGAAGTAATAAACTGGACAGAGTCCGCTATTAAAGGGGGGAATAAGTGGCGGAAATTACCAACAAATGAAAGCTTACCCATACTCTCACAGCATCATAAGAAAAATAAATGGCTGTGACAGATAGATCCAGATAAAGGACGCCAAAATTATGACAGGGAGGTGTGTGGAATGCTACCCTCACCCTACCGTAGTGCATCTGTGCCGCGGTCCACAGTCGCGAGGTCGGCAATCAAGTTCCGAACTGCACACCCCGTCAGGATGCAGTAGCACAGGATCATCGTCGTCATCATCAGACATGGGATCAGATACACTTTAAAGGGATATGAAGTTTATCGGTCTCGCAGTATATAACTACTGACATCAGTCCCGGGGAATACTCCGGTTCGCAACGCGTAGCTTTAGTTTCATTAGAACTACTGCTTGCCACGCAGGTAGATCTGTCTTCCAGAGAATGCAAGGTGTTTGACATATTGTGTTAATAGCATTACTTTCACGACAATTAATCGACAATCTCTATTTTATAAATCAAAAGTTTTAAATTTTATCAACAACTATTAAACAACTTGAAGAATGTACTTTCGAGCTGTTTTAAAGCAGTCGAGGAGGTGTCTGCAAAAATAAACAATATACAGAACGCACCATCTACCAAAGGAGCAAAATATGAATACTCCAGTATTCAACACAAAAATACTGGATTTTCAGTGCTGCGTAATATAAGAAATAAACTAAGTCCGGGACAAACATATTTAAATGATTTGTACTACTCATATGTACCATTAACGTCATGTGTCATTGAATGAACTTTCTCTCAATATTTTTATATAGTTACAATGAGAGGCATAGAAAATTCACATTGGTCAATTTACAAATGTACATGGTTGTTTTAGCATCGAAAACAATGCGGAGGATGGCATGTTGTAACGTAGCTTAAGGATTGTAACCGTAACCGACTGCATACACACAGCTCTACGGTATACTTGTTGATACAGACGTTTGTTGACATCTCGCTTGACCTTGTGTGCGTACATTGACTGCTAAGGTGTACAAGGTGTATGCGATCCGATGTCTCATCACCAACATCGTTATTACAATAAGATATACTTTGAGAGCATGTCTGTCATTGTACAACAGATAAAAATTCACACGACATCGCTGGGCATTTTTAAACGAGAGGCCAATAAAGTAAAGTGTAGCCCCTTTAGTTGCCCAGCGAAGTACGAGACTTAAGATCGGTGAACTTTCAATTGTGGGACTATAACATTTATAAGTCTGAAATCTGTATATTACATCGTCAGTCTTATACGAGTAAGTTTACCTTTTTTGTATTTTACGTCCTGCAGCGTTAAATCATATCGGACGATGAATGGAATGTTGAAATGAGGTTCAAATGAGCCCAGTGTCCATAGAGCTTAGAGTAATCATCTTTCATCATAAGGGAAAACACTGGAAAATATCCTTATCCAGGTAACTCACACTGACCGTGACTTCAGCTCGGGATCTCTTGAACGTGAGGTAGACACGCTACCACCACGCAACTGAGGCCGGCAATGAAATGAAATGTGTAGTGTTTAACGTCCGCTTTTACTGCATACGGTACCGCAGGCGATGTCACTGATGATACATGAGATGAAAATGGAGCACCGGTGGAATGAGATGGCGGGGGAAACCGGAGATCCCGGAGAAAACCCACCCCAGCGCCGTGATGTCCACCACAAATCTCACTTTGTGGTCGCCTGGGATTGAACCCCGGCCGCCTTGGTGAGAGCCAAGCGGTCTAACCACTGAGCCACGGTGCGGCCGTTGAGGCCGGCAGGAAACCATTTGTAATCTAGTATATTATAAAGACAGCAACTTCATAGAAATGGAGTAATAGTACGCCTCATATATGTAGGAGTTCGTATCGTATTTCGGATAGGTTATTTCGGGTATACTCTATCTCAGGCTAGTTCAATTCTGCTATTAAAAAGAAACAATGCGGAGATCACTCAACTCGAGACGTATTAGACGCTACATGCACGTACATAAATTTGGCAACACTAGCAGTAAATATAGGAATAGCAGTGCTAACTTCTAGAGAGTAAATAAATAGAATTGGGTTAGATCTTAACTTATAAATATACGAGTTGGTTCATTTCTGAAAAAAAAAAAAAAAAATCATGAACTTTACTGCGTATAGCAGTTTTCGCAAAATCGTTGTATTTCTCCACGCGCTGTTTCCATTTACGCGATTTTCCCAGTGTTCTTAGAGTTCCGAATGCTTGATGTTCCATTCTAACACTATGTACACTACTTGCAGAAACACCAAGCAGAACACCAGTTTATTACTCAATGTTTTTATAGACGATTCCGTGTTTTTTTTTTTTCTTTAAGTACCGCAAAATAATGCACTATCATTCGCCCCGGGCCAGTTTTTAAAGTTTTGCCTCGATTGTGTTTTATTTCGGCTGAAGCACCGGCCTGCTCCAAAATGAAAAGTGTACTGATTTTAAATTGTATATACATAAGTGTTCTTGGTCTTGTGAGGTACACGAGATGTACAGGAAATACAGTGTTGAATATCAGAAGTAACTCCACACTATAAACAATAACATCTTAATCAGCATTCAACTCGATACAGACCTCGTTGTGAGAGAGCTGTCTGGTATAGGATATAATAGCAGTGTCCTTTAGTAATTGTTAAATAAAATACAGTTTAATTTAACATAATAAGTTAATAGTGTTTATAATTTCACCTGTCTTCTGTCTAATCTGTATACACTATACAGAACACATCTATGTGGTATGTGAAGATGTGGGGCTATTACGTTTATAATAATCGAAACATTTACATACTTTTCTCTCTCCGAAATTAGCTCTCACAGAGCAGTGATCAGAAAACTACTTACAGTACTGTACTTAAAGGTGGAGTTTATCGTACGTATGCAAATAAAAGAAAACGTCCATTAACATCGCTAAACCAATCAAAAGCTTAACCGTTTTCTGTCTCAGTCTCTCTTCCCACCCAGATGTTTACAGCAGGAGTAAACTAGGTTGAGATGTATTATAGTAGTATTTTTTTCCTCAAAACATGAATGGCGTGGTGAAGCTCTATATACCATATGTTGCTGCCCGTCTTAGTAGCGTAGGTGGTAGCATATGTGCCTCACGTTCAACAGGTCCCGAGTTCGAATCTCGGTCAGGGTGAGTTAACTGGATAAGGTTTTTCCGGGTTTTTCCCTTATCCTGAAAGACTAATGTCGGGTAAATCTAAGTTCTATGGACCCTGGATTCATTGAGCATCATTTCACCAATTCCATTCATCGTCCGATATTACTTAACGTTGGAGGACGTAAAGTACAAAAAAACATATTCTGGCAAATAATAGTATGTAGTGTCTATTAAAAGTGGAACAATAATTATCCGTGTAAGTACTTGAATTTTTAAAACAAAGTATTTAATTCAGGTTAGATTTTAAAGGGATTAAAGTCGGTAAAAAATGTAATCGTTTTGAACAAGGAATATCTTAAAGAGGCTTTGACGGTAATATATTTTCAGCATAATATAAACTTTAAACGGTGGCAAAATAAAATAAACGGAACACAGTCGTACGAGAAGGTTCATACAAATAAATAAATATTGCAGAAGTATATTAATAAATAATAATAAAAATGTTGATGATGATGGATGATGGGTGATGGATGATAATGATGATGATGATGATGATGATGATGATGATGATGATGATGATGATGATGATGATGATGATGATGATGATGATGATGATGATGATGATGATGACACATAATAGTTTTACATTTGGTCCTATGCATTCCACATGATTGTAATGCACCCTTCGTGTCCTATGAAATGGTGAAGCTCCACGTACAATTTTCTGCCACTTTCTGATATGACCAGAAGAGCTCTTTCGCTGGCTTTTTATCGAAATTCTATTTTCAGTAATGTTATCCAATGTAAAAGCAGAAGCCTTCCTAAGACATGCGCGAATCGATAGCGGTCAAAGTAATGGTTGTGGCGTTGCTGGGAACGAGGAATAAGTGCTAGTAACAACACAGTGAAAGAGAAGAGGAAGTTGCTAGCGTTTTCAATGGGATGACGACCACCACCACAAATGGAATGGGAAGTTAGCAACTTTTGGTACCCGAAAATGTTAGTTTAATATTACTAATATTTGCCTATGAAAGGTTTCAGCGAGTGGAATGGCTCCAGATAAACTGTGATGGTTGACATTCGAGAGACTCGCCTTATACCGGCACTGTGAACTTGTGTTTCCAAGCCAATAAGCCAGGGAAGACAAGTAATAGCGATGTGACGTCAGCTACGTCAGCCTTAACCACCAAATATGCCTTCGAAGGAAAGGCAGGATTGCGTATGACGTCACCACGCTGATTACTGCTGCCCAAGAGGAAGGAAATAGTTAATTGTGTTGGGCTTCTGAGAGCGCAGGAAAAACTGGAAACGTATCGGGTATTAATAATAGTGTCACGCGAGCGTTGGAACACCCTATAGAAGCAGCTGGGAGCGGACAGCAAGGGAGGTCCGTGTTAGCCACGCCCTCCCCTCGTTTGTCTTATAGTGGTGACAGGCGATGGCCGGGAGAAAAACATCATTGTGCCGTCTGTTTCTGTTCCACCTGTGTTCTCGAAATTACGGGATCTTTCATCTACTGGGGAACCTTCGAGATCGGCAAGCGTACCCCATATAAGCTACACGTCGTGCACGAGGAGTCAGTGAGGTGACAGTCGCAGCTCTTGGTGTAAGAGTTAGTCAGTGACGTGTTAATGAACGAGAAGATTGTGCAACGGAAGACTGTACGTACCTGTGTATGTGTATCGGAGTTTACGTAATCGCGAGGACAAGAGAAATTGTAACGGACGAACTGGTGAATTGTAATTGTGTGCAGCACGTAATTCTGTGCAATTGGCAAGAGTTTAACTGTAAGTCGGTGGAAATATAGAACATTTTTGAGTGGTGAAATTGGACTTTTCATTTCACGAACCCACAAAGTCACAATATGTACAAATTGCATCTTGGCTGTTCTAATATTAATGCTGACTGCTTTAATTACACAATTGGTCGCAGTTTATAAACAATTCTATTTTGCCTCTCTGCTATGAGAAAATATATAAAACTTCAACTTGTACTTTATCTGAAGGTCATTCATGTTATAACGTAAATAAAATAAAATTTTCCTCTGCAAATTAGAGGAGATCCATTCACAACAGTATTACACGGACTTTCTCCAATACTTTCTGTTTCGTTTTTCTTTAACTAGTTTATCAATGCCAAGACGTAATATATGGGAAATATGTAATCGAAGACTACATGTTAGATTGTGATACGACAAGGTACTTCGGGGTTTGGACTTAGCTAATTTCATAACAGAAAGAAATTGTTCGCACACATATGTCGAGTCAAACATAAACAAAGTCAGTGCGACAAATGAATACAACCTCGGAAATCTGGTTTGGGAGACATTCTTGTAAAAATCAGGAAAGTCTTTCTTGTATGTATATTTGTCATTCAATATATCGTCACATTGTAAATTTAACAGCTCCATTTAATACGTGACAACTACATTGTTGTCATCGAGTGTGCTACACCTGGCTGAACCCTCAGATTCTGTACTCCCAGCGCCATTTGTATAGACAACTTTGTGCTACACGCCTGTCACCTGACGTCACACGCATTCCAGGCCTCGGTCCCGACTGACATACGTCACAACTCTCGAAGCTGTCTTCTTCTGCGATAAGCCTAAGATGCGCAGTTTCTCCTCTACCGCGAGTGTCCTGTCTAATATCTACTTACATTTGCTTCAGCTTCATGATCTGATATACCAGTTCTATCACTTCGTTGTTCATACCATTTTTATTAACCTAGATGAACTTTCTCTTAGTTTCACCATTCACTGTCACTTTACTTTGCTTTCACATGTACTTCAATTAATTTTCTTCTGCAACGTAGCATGACACCACGTCTTGCTAGTTGGTCGTCGCATATAGCACAACTGAAAGCACGATGTGACCGCTCTTTAAATATATTGCGGGTACTAAGTGGAAAATCGTGGGGAGCGGATCGTATAGTGTTATTGCGATTTTATCGCGCACTCAACCATTCCAAATTAGATTATGGTAGTATCGTTTATGGCTCAGCACGACCATCTGTGCTGAAGAGATTAGTCACAGTCCATAGTTGTGGCATACGTATAGCAGTTGGGGCATTTCCAACGAGGCGAGTTATAAGCCTGTATGCTGAGTCTACAGAACCTTCTCTGCAGTACAGGCGCAACATGTTATTAGCAAATTATGGTTGTGAACTTAATTGCATGCCCACACATCCAACGTTTACGCCTTTCTTTAATACCTTCATGGACGTGCGTTATAGGAACACTTCTATTACACCAAAGCCACCTGGTTTCCGTTTCCGGGAGCTCCTTAGACATCTTGATACTGAAATGCCCAAAATGTATCCTAGGGGGAGAGGACATGCCCTCCTTGGATGTGTAGAGCATCCCACGTTGATCTGGGCATGACTAAATATGATAAATCTACCATGTCTATGTCTAGTATCCGCACATGCTTTGTAGAATTTTTATCGCGATATGAGGACCATTTTGTAACTTATACTGATGGCTCCAAGAACTCAAAAGATGTTGGTTGTGCTTACGTGTGTGGAACCGAACCCTATATATTCGGATTCCACAATAGCACTTCCATTTGTACTGCAGAGCTTTATGCAATATACCGGGCCATTTTACACGTACGTCGACGAAAGTTGGGGAACTGCTTAATCCTGAGTGATTCCCTCAGTGCACTTCAAAGCCTACGGCAGCTGTACAACTACCACCCTATTGTGCAGCGTATCCAGGATGTCCTCCACGTTTTACACGCTTCTGGCGTTAGCGTAGTGTGTGCATGGATCCCTGGCCACGTAGGCTTGCGGGGGAATGAAATGGCGGATTTGGCAGCCAAGACCACTACCATGAAGCCCAGGGTTCCAGTACCATCTGTGACATCGGAAGATTTTAGGACCGTATTGCGGAGAGCTGTGCAAACCTGCTGGCAGGAAGAGTGGTCCGCTCTCCGCAATAATAAACTTAGATCTGTCAAAGAACTTCCGATTCCCTGGGTTACCTCCTGTCGGTCATCTCGTCGCGAGGAGGTGAGTTTGACTCGGTTACGTATTGGGCACTGCTTTTTCACTCATAGTTTTCTTTTTAAAAATGAGTCTGCTCCGCTGTATCCGTTTTGCAATGAAGCGTTATCTGTACGGCACGTGCTGCTAGAGTGTTTTCACCTAGCACACCTTAGGAGGTCTCGGCAGCTGCCCGCCAGCTTTGCAGAAATGCTAGCGGACGACAACGCAGTAGTGAAGAAGGTTTTTAGTTTTTTTTTCTAGATTACACTTTAGGATTTAGTGAAGGAAATGTTTAGTAGGTTTTGATTGACATTTCGTTTTCTTCTTCTTTTTAAATATATGTATGTATGTGTATATATGCAATTTTAATAGTTTTATTTATACTTATATAGTTTTTGGAAATTGTTATATCTGGCTTTTGCCATGACTTGTTTTTGTAAGGGCGCTAATGACCGCCGTAGTTGAGCGCCCTTATACACATGATCATCATGGCGCCAGAGATGCACTCACCAACTCACTCACTGTTAACCCGCGAGATACATTTCATTAGCGGAAACGTTTGGAAATTTTCAGAATTTAAGAACGTACTAGATGGAGAAACTTCCAGAAGATGCTGTTAATACGACGAAAGTGCTTCCTGATTTACGCTCTGTGGGCACGCTGCTTATCTGCTCACTGTTCAGACTACCTTTCACAACACCACATAAATCTGGACTATGCCGCTCAGTCCAGTATGTCCCAATGTTGTCAAGCGACCACAGTTTGGACAAGGTAATAGGTAAAGGATATCTCCACGGCACATGGCTGAACGGCTGTTACTCCTTATGGAGATCCTCCGGGCAATGGCGCATTAGGCTGGCGTCAGCGTTAACGTCGGGGTCACTCTAGCACCACTTGGGACCCGGTTCCATGGTTTTTACACCTTCCGTATTCACGCAGTAAACCATTCTTTGGCGATATCCCGACGCCATTGATGGACAACAGTATGAAGTTGGTCATTAGTGGTGAACTTCTTACCCCGAATGACCTCTTTTATCTAGTCGAATATGGCATAGTCTCTAGGAGTTAAAAATGAAATTTGCATAATACGGCCTGGTATAGATTCCAGAAACCGGAATATTAGATATGTAGATTTTATTTTATTTGATGTTTTTATTGTTATAGTCACTAGGAGCCAAATCAGGTGAATATAGAGGACGTGGCAACACAGTAAAGCCTAGTATACTAGTGGTGACCATGGTCCGGCGACCGACATGTGGTCGTACATTTTTTTGTTGGAGAAGAACACCATCTTTGATGGCGGCGTTGTTGAATGTATCGGCAGAGATGTTGCAGTGAATTGATTAATTCATTAATTCATTAAATGTGATTCACAAGTACTGCATTATCAGGTCATTGACAAGCTGAATATTGTTTGGTTTGCATGTAGTAGCTGGACACCTAGTGCTTTTGTGGTTTTCAGCACAGTCCCTGCCGTCTTTGAATTCGGACATCCAAGGAAATACGGACCTGCAACTTGGTGCAGACTCCCCACATATGACCACTAACCTCTTGTGGATGTTTAAAGCAGCCACTCCTTCCTTCCAGAGGAACCACGCAGTCCACCTTTGCCTGGTAAATTTGCTGCTCCTTTTTTTTTACTCACTACTAAGGGATAGAATGGGAAAAGTTAGGGAAGGTAGTTTGAGTGGCTTTGTGGGATCCCGCTAAAAGCACTCCCGTTAGTAAAGGTGAAGTTGAGGAGCTGGCCGTCAATAACGGCGAGCGGGTAAAGAATGCTTGCCAGGCGTCGAACATGACCAAAAGACCCTGAACGAGGCGGGTGGAGAGTAAGGGTGAAAGTGTGGAAGATATTCAGGGTAAGGAGTAGAAATGGATGTCCTTATTGTGAATATATAACTTGCATTGGAGGGCATCATATCCGGCAGGTATTGCCGGTGGGGGAGGAGAGCTGTTGAGGCGTCATCATGTGTGCGGTGGTTTCCAGCTGTTAGGGTAGTAAGAACGCGATCCTCCTGGCGGTATGCGCGTTTTGTTCCTCGATGATTTCTTCTGCGGATTTCAGGTCGTTCAGTCGTGTGTTGAGGCTGGTGTACATTTCTGTAAGTACTGAGTGGAGCTGGTCAAGTCTACTGTTGAGGGCGGAAGAGTCTGGTGGCTGGCAGGGAAGTGTGTCGTTGAGGTGAGTCTCCACTCGGTGCATCTTGCGTTGAAGTAAGGCAAGTGTGTCTTTCTGTTCCATGACTATCTGTTCTGTACGTTGAAGTTGGGAGTTGATGGTCTCTGTTGCCTGCTGTAGTTTGGTTATTGAAGAAGTGAGTTTGTCCAGTGGAGTAAGTCCGTCGGGTGTTAGTATTTGCGTAGTTGTCAGTGTGTCTTGGAGGTCGATGAGAGCGGCGTGGTTGTCATTCTGTTGTTGCGCAGCGGCGGTGACGGATTCCTCCAGGTTGCCCAAGCGCTGGTTGAGGTTAAGGACCTCTGAGTGGAGGTCCTGGGCCTCTTCCGCTGGAATCCGGTGGTTGGCGGCGGTGACTGTTGTGAGGAGCTCTTCTAGGGCCTGGAGTCTGCTGTTGACTTGTTGCAGGTCCTCCCGGAGGCAACCAAGTGCTTGCTGCCATGCCGCAGGTTCGCTGGTGGCGTCGCCCCAGTGTGTTGGCCTCGCTGAGTTTGCGTGAGGGTACGCAGGGCACTGCATCTGCCGTGTGAAGTGGCCGAGGCCGTCACAGGTAGCGCAGTACCGGCGACGTCGGCGGAGATCGTGGGCCCTGCATGCTGAAGTTGGGGCGTGAGAGCCACACTAATGGCACCGTGGCGGAGTTTAACTTAAAGAGTGTTCAGTACAACGTTTTTGCACTGATGCAATGCCTATACCATCCCCGTTCAAGAGGTCAACAAAGCTGGGTCAAAGTGAGTTATCTGGATAAGTTTTCTACGATGTATGACCGATTTCTAAATCAGGAGGAAATAAGATCTTGGTTTTGTATATATTAAGTGCTATCTCGGGTATGAATTTTACTTTCCGACCTAGTCTGATAAAAAGCAACTCAGAATTGAAATATTAAACGGCTGTTTAACTGTAAATACCGGATAACTACAATTATCTTTACTTCTCATTTGTCTCTACAATACTGTTGCATCGAGGTACATATATGTACAAGCAAGTGTTTTGTCTTTTGTTTCCGTGGCCGAAAGCGGTCTGCTCAGCTTCCGGCTTTGTTACTTCGATAAGGAAAATGCATTTCGCGTTTATTTTAAGCAGTGCAAGACGCAAACTCGTTTAATTATGCAAAGATTCAATGCATTTCACTTAAATTAAATAAGTATAACTGTGAATTTCATATAAATTCAATAAGTATATAAATAGGGTTCTCTAAACATACCTTTAAATTATAATTTCCTCCAGGACGTGCAAATATTTACGTATACATACAAATTACGTATAACGTCACTTAGGTGTAAAGCAGGTTCAACTATATTTTCTTGACAGGAGAATAAGTCTGTTATCTATATTAGGAAAAATATACACAGGCATATAAGTACAAAGGCTAAGAATATGGATAAAACAAGAAAGGAAGCTGCCTAAATTTCAATGAGATTTCAGGAAAGTAAAACGGACAATAGATAATCTGTCCATAATAAAAACCATAATAGACGAATAACTCTAGAGAGCCAAGAGCGAGAACAAATCGTCCGGGTGCTCCCGGACGGTGGGCAGAGTGCCACGGTACCTATCCGCTGAGCGGATTTACCCGTGCGGTCTTATAGGATTGGTCTTTTCTCCAAAGCTTGGATGTCCTTGCTCACAGATGGACCTGATTCGGCCTCTGCTAGTGTTCCTGGCGGCGGGATGAGCTTACAGGTAGGAGGCCAGTGTTCTAAGCCGCCACGCTAGAAGCGGCCTGCGTTGAAGAGTCCGTCCAGAGTGGCGCGGCTAGGAGTGAGAGGTCGGGTAGTTGGGGACCATTTAGGTTGTGGTTCGCATTTTGGGTCACACAGGGAGGCCTGACTGCCGGGGTGAATAACTCAGGAAGAGAAGAGGGGTATGTAGTGCCACATAGTTTACTTATTTGTAAGCTAGCTAATACAGGAATTGACAAACGCGTAGTATTATAAGTTAAACATTTTTTGAAAGGGAGAACACAAAAAGTTAAAGTAGGTAAAGAGCTGTACGATAGTGGAACCGTAAGTTCGGGTGTGCCGCAAGGCTCAGTACTAGGGCCTTTACTGTTTCTCGTTTTTGTTATTGACATTGCTGTTAATATTAACTGCCAGATAAGGCTGTTTGCAGACGATTGTATCATTTATAATTAAATTCGGAATACAGTGCATGAAACCGCTCTTCAGGATGATTTAAATGAAATCTGTAATTGGGCTGCGGCTAACAAAATGTCAATTAATGCCAAGAAAAGTAAGTCCATTGCTTTTAGTAGAACTAAGGGCAAAATTATTGTTAACTATCACATGGGAGGGGTGCAAATTCCACAGGTGGACAGCTGCAAAACTTGGGAGTGTACCTGGCAAGTAATGCTGGATGGGACGAACAAGTAAATTCCACATCTAGGAATGCGTGGAAGGCATTACATTTCGTAATGAGAATATTGAAAATAGGGAGCGCTAGGTCCAGGGAAATTGCCTACAAGGCCTTAGTGCCGCCGGTTATGGAATATGGAGTAGCATGCTGGGACCCGTATAGAGCTAACCAAATCGATCCATTAGAAAAAATACAGAAGAGGGCAATAAAATTCATAAAAAGAAGCAAGTAGTTTGGGCCTATAAAAGGAGTTGAAACTAAATGGGAGGAATTGAGAATTAGGCGTAAAAACATAGGTCGGTAGCATTATTCAAAACTAATGCTGGTGTAAAGGCATGGGTGGACGTTAGTGTAAGGTTAGATAATCCGGATTATTATGGACGAAACGATCATAGGTATAAAATTAAGGGTAGCAGTCTTTCAGGGCTGTCCCCTGTCGCTGAAGAAATTTAGAAAAAATCTAGATGGTTTATAGTTTAACTTTTGAATTATAATGGTATATAATATGTAAATAGAGAAGTAATTAGATATGTTTTAAGTGACTAAAGTAAAATAATATCATGTTTGTATTGTTTACTGTGTTATTGTTGTAAATCTAGTATTTGTAATTTGATCTGTATTCTTAACTCTGCCACCGGGTAGTACCCAATTGCAGTGAATAAATATATACATACATACATATGATCTTTGTGGATTTTGAGAACGCCTTTGATGTAATAAACAGAAAAGCCTTAGTTTGGGAACTGAGGATGAAAGGGGTAAGTGGAAAATATATAAAGGAAATAGAGAAAATCTATTAAGGAGTAAAGTTTTGCATAGTGTGGGAAAAATGTAATTCGGAGATGACAGAACAAAAAATAGGCCTAAGACAACGATACAAATTGAGTCCAATTTTAACTTATTTATAGATGTGACAGTAGACAAGGTTAAAGAAGGAAATCAGCACTGTCCGGTAATATCAAACAAAGAAATTCCTGGACTGCTATATGCGGATGACTTAATGGCAGGATCTATAACGTTAGTAGGATTGTAGAAGGCAATAAATGAAATCCAGAAATTCTGTGTAGATTGGTGAATAAAATTAAACATAAATAAGTTTAAAGTTATGGTCTTCAAGAAGTGAGTTAAACTGAAAAAGGGATGAAAAGTGGGTACTAAATGAAAAACGCGTAGAAGTTCTCAATGAATTTGAATACTTAGGAGTGAGCTGTAAAGAGCTACTAGGCTTACCAAGAGCAGCACTTAGAGAAGTACCTTTAGTAGAATTAGGCAAGACAAGAAGAAATGAAATTATAATGGAAAGAATAATAAAATTTTGATATAGGTGTTTGGCCAAAGAAGAAGGGGAATTTATGAAATTTTGCATGAGACAGCATAAAATATTAATGGTGGGCAGAGATAGGAGGAATTATGGAAAAAAAATAGGAATGTGAGGTAATGGAGATTAGAAGAGAGGAATGCAAGCGAAGTGGGTAAATTGGTAAAATGCAGGGTCACGGCGTGACTCAGTGGTTAGACCGCTTGGGTCTCACCAAGGCGGCCCAAGTTCGATCCCAGGCGACCGCAAAGTGAGATTTGTCGTGGACAACACGGCGCTGAGCGGGTTTTCTCCAGGATCTCCGATTTCTCCCACCATCTTATTCCACCGTTGCTCCTTCTTCATCTCATGTGTCATCAGTGTCACCACCTGCGGTGCCGTATGTAGTAAAAGTGAGCGTTAAACACTACACACACACACACACACACACACACACACACACACACACACACACACACACACACACACACACACACACACACACACACACACACACACACACACACACGTACAGACACACTGGTAAAATGCAGAATATAAGATATAGAAAGACAGGAATTGTGGGCAAGTCTAGGTAATATTAAATCACTACAATTTTACAAACAAATGAAAAGAGCCTGAGGAAGAGAAGCACACGTAGTTACCTGCAATAGGCAAGAGAGGGAAGGGTCAGCTTGAATGAGACCTGGAACAATATTTCTAAGGAAAATGTAATTTGTAAATTTTGGCGGGGAAAAGAAAGCATATAACACTATGTAACAGAATGCGAGGAGGTTGCAATGTGGAAAAAAGTTTTGGAGGAAAAATGGGAGAAAGTAGAGAAGAGGATAGTAGCTATAAAAATGTTAACCGGAGAGGAGGAAAAGAAAGTAAGAAGTATTGGTTAGTTCTTGCAGAAAGTAAAAGAGAAATGGGCCAGAAATATAAATAATATAAGAAAAGAATATGAGTGGGAGGAAAGAGACTAATTAAGTAACAAGGAGACATGGAAGTTAAGAGCTACCTGGCAGAACAGAAGACCAGGGTGTCATGTAGCCAAGGTAGCAACAAGGTAATGATAAATAAATGTAGCCCAAAGCTGTAAATTGTAAAATTTTGGAATATGTACAATAAAAATTTAATATAATTTAATCCGAAATATTTTCGTGATTTTCCGTTATTGCTATCCTTCCTAGAAAATAGAAGAAACATTAGTTGCATTTTTAAAACGTAAAAGATTAATAGCAAACTCCGCTACCACTGCAACACAATGACTCTCAAACAACGATTAAAACATTGGCTCTGAGCTCAAGAGTAAGTGCATTATTCCAGGACATTGGATACGCCCCAAACTGGAGAGAAAAGGGAGAATGATGTGTTTACCGCAGCTGTTTCTGAAAGAAGCTGACGAGGTGCGGACAATCTGATTTGATGTGGGAGATTCAGTAACAGACCAATCAATATATCCTCCTTTCTTCAGTTGTCCAGGCATCGCCGCTCCAGACAACACTTGTGGCTATCAGATAAACTAGTTTTTCATTTTTGTTGTAGAGATTCCTCTCTCAGGTATGATATCTTCATATCATTATAGCATGTATAGAAATAATATAGTAGCATTTCTGAACTGTAGTTTTATTAATTCGATTAAAACTATATTTTTAACCATTATAAACTCATGAAAATAATATTAAGCGGAAATAATGGTTTATATTATTCAAATGTGTGCTTATAGGCTGCTACCACGTTCAGAAAGTAAATAATTAGTATACAAATATATATCAAGACGATTTTCAAGAAAATGCTGCTATACAAAGTATTCTTAACTTTAAAAATGTTTCTGTGAGCTTTAGTTTTTCAAAAATACTCCTAAACAAAATGTCCTTAACTTGATGTTTGTGGGAGTGTTGGTATTTCAAAAGTAATTTCTTTAATTTTGGAAATGTTTTAACTGTACCTGAAATGACTATACAGAATTTTCTGAACATATTCTCTGAATTACTCTTCATCTTGAGTGAAGTTTTCAATAACTAGTAAACATTACAGAGTAGATAAAAGGCCACTTTGCAGAAACTATAAATTTCTCTATAGCACACGATTTACTACAAACACTATTTTTATATATATAAGAGATGTCTCTATTTATATACTTGAATTTTTCAATATTTATAAAGTGCAATCCTTATAAACCTGAACGATTTCAACCATTTTCAATAGTGTCCTCAACCAGCATCTATACATGTTTGCACTCGTCTTACCATATTCTCTGAAGTTTTACGTAGAGTATCCTCGCCAATGTTACGAATGGATTCCTTGAGAACATCAAGTGTCCGTGGCCTACTCTTGCACACTCAAGTTTTAGATACCCCTACAAGAAAAAAAATCCGGTGAGGTTAGGTCGGGGGATTTGGGGGCCACGGACCTATTGAAAGTATTCGATTATCAAAGAAACTTGTTACAAGTTCCATGGTGGTATTAGATGAATGACACGTTGCTCCATCTTGCTGGAAATAATCTCCTCTCAAATCGATATCGTCTCCGTAAAACTTCAGAGAATATGATGAGACGAGTACAAACATGTATAGTTGCTGGTGGAGGACACTTCCAACATTTTCTCTGAGATGTAAATAGTGTAATGTTATCTACCAATTGTGTATTATATTCTCCCAAAGTTATACGTGTGTCCTATTATTGGTTCAAGAGTTATGGCTTATTTAAATTCTTAACTTTATATGTGTCGCAGTTTATATTTCTTAATGGAAAGTCTTATTCTATATTTCTTCCTCCCGGTTGTACAAGGAGATTAGAATTTGAAAACCATCTCATACTGACCAGTTCTTAGAAGATTATGCTGTCACTGAAGTGATAATTGGGATAACTAGTGTTCTCAAGATCTTAGTTTACATTTGCCCTTAAAGGGAAAGCAGTCTTTGCAACAACCACATGATGGTCTGCCTTAGCTTTTACACCTTGCACTTTAAGTTTTCTTGTTTTCCTTTTAATAATATAATCTATTATTATAAATTAAAACGAGTAACAAGGAATATGTTGAAAATATTTCAATTCCGCAAAAGATCTGTGCTTTTACATCAAATATTTTTGTAGAAATATGTAGTCTATCAATGTATAGTGTATCGGTTACGCTTGAGTCATTCAGATCGAAAAGACTCTTCTCTGAAAGATTGAGATACTAATTGCATTTGTCTTGACAAGATAGTGTTTACATCAGGGGAGGACAGGTAGTGGTGGTGTGACGTCAGCTCCGCCAGCTCTCACCGCTAAATATGCACCTGAACGAAAGTCAGGTTAGCGTGTGACGTCACCGCGCTGATTAATGCAGTCGAAGGAGAAGGTACAGTTTGATGTGCGTGGGTAGGAAAGACAGGAAACGTATCGGTTATTAATAATATGTGCAACTTATATCTTGGATGTTGTAATATTAATACTGGCTGCTTTAATTACACAATTGGTTACTGTTTATAAACAATTACATTTTGGTTCTGTGCTATGAGAAAATATATGAAACTTCAACTCCTGGTTTATCTGAAGATTAGGTATGCTATAAGGTAAATAAAATAAAACAAAGTAATTTTCTCTGCAAATTACAGGAGACCCATTCAGAACAAAATTACGTGGAAATTTTCCGACATTTTTGTTTCATGTTTCTTTAACTAGGTTATCAATGTCAGGACGTAGTGTCTGGGAAATCTGTAATCGAAGGCTGTATGTTAGATTGTAAACCGACAAGGTACTTTGGGGTTTGGACTTAGTTAATTTCATAACAGAAAATGATTGTTGGCACACATATGTCGAGGTAAACATACACAATGTCCGTGTGGCAAGTGAATACAACCTCGGAAATCTGGTTTGGGGGACATTCTTGTAAAAATCAGCCAAGTCTTTCTTGTCGGTATATTTGTCCTTCAATAAATCGTCACATTGTAAATTTAACAGTTCCATTAGCTACGTGACAGTTACATTATTGTCATAGAGTACGCTACACCTGACTGAACGCTTAGATTCTGACTCACAGCGCCATTTATATAAGCAACTTGGTACTACACGGCTCTTGCCTGACGTCACACGCACTGCAGGCCTCGATCCAGCTGAAATACGTCACAACTCTTGAAGCTGTCTTACTCTGGTTTACACTATTTAAAAAATAGGTTTTCGAAATCATGTCCGTATAAAGTAGTAGTTTGTGTTAGTTCTTCCTCATTTGTTTCTTTTAACTTTTCTGTTGAATTATTGGAAGGTGCTGAACTTAGTCATCGAAACATTTTTGAGTTATCCTGTCGGATACACCCGCTCTCATAGACGTAAAGATGTACAAAGATAAGTTTTTCATGGGTCATAGAGCACATATTTCCATTAAAATGTCTGCGTCATGTTTTGCGCGGAATACGATGCTCTCTCTACTTACTGCAGATACATAGTAGAGACAATATAAAGCGTTTCAAATTAAACATCGAAATTCTTGGAAAAATTACACAAATAAAACTATTTGTAACAGATACCATCAAATTTATTTCAATGTTAAATGACCAAAAATGATCTGATACAGCCAATTTATCAATTTGTTTATACATAATGTTACGCAAATGTTCTTTTCTTCTGGTTTACAAACTATATACCGTCTTTCCAATATAAACCTGATCACAATCCAAACAATTAAATTGATAAATACCAGATTTTTTTAGAAAATTGTAATAAATTTTTGATGCTACACTTATTTTGAGGAACTAAAGTTATACCAAGTTCTTTAAAAATTTTTCAAAATGTTTATTAAACCAAGGATGGTCAGTAAATTTTTTAAAATTATGATCATCTTTTATTTTGTTAACAGTAGAAATATCATTAACAGTTTTTCTGATATTTAAACTTTTCAATCTTGTTTTGTATAAAATTTTTATCAAAACCATTAATTAAACAGTATTAATAATATGTGCATATTCTTTATTAACTTCTTCTTTATTCAGGGGTATATTTATTAATCTATAGATCAAAGTATTAAAAACAGCAAATTTATGTGAACAAATTTTAAAATAGATTAAATTGTAAATTCTAAAGTTAGAATGTTGAAATTAAACAAGCTACATAAAGAGCAAAAAATAGCGTACTAAATTTAAAGGCGAATTACAAATAGAGTTTATGTATGTAATATAAACGGAGTACTTCAGAGCTCAATATTAATTTATTAAATGTGACATTAAAAAATATAAATTTAAAGTAGATGTTAGCCTCAGTGGACAATGATAGACACATACTGAACTACATGGAACCAAGTTAGAGGGATCTATGCTGCCGAAGTGGTATTAGCTATTCGTGACATTTCTGGATAAACATTTCATCAGTTACTGAAACCGAGTTCACTTGGGTTGTGTTTGTTTAATGCCATGATGACTAATTGTAAGATTTTCCTGAAGAGGTAACTATACTGTGGTTTACATTTATTCAAAATCTATTTTAGATAATTTACATAATTGATGTATAAGAAGGAGGCGCCGTGGTCGAGTGGTTACACCGCTTGTTTCTCACCTGGATTCGATTCCAGGTAACCGCAAAGTGAGATTTGTGGTGGACATCTCCCGCTTGGACGGGCTTTATCATGTTTCCCACGCAGGCCTACTTACCGGTGCTCCTTGACCATCTTTCGTATCATTTTATCGTCACCCACTTCTCTAAATTTCATACAGGGCATCCGGCTGATTACCCATCCTGGATTTCCTCTCACTGATTCATAGATTCCGCTCCTCAACACAAGGGCTAAGGGCTAAGAGAAACAACAATTCCCTGACACCACGTAGTGGTATAACAGACAGTTATAGAAGAGGGCATATAACAAACTTTCATATCTTCTCCAAAAATTATTCGTTTAAACATTTATCTTGATAATTGATTTATACACACGTATACAATATTAAGACTGTACCTCCGGATAGTTAGGTAATTCGTACTTTAATATGTATCCATTTTATTATGTTAGGATTTCATTAGGGAGGGGTTTCGGTGCGTAGGCCCCCAAGTGGGGCACCCCCGGGAGGAAGAATGAGGCGAGGAAGACAAAGGGCGACCGACCCAAAGACTCATGACAGTACAGAGGGCAGAGTCCCTACAGTTTACTTGGATAGAGACTTCCCCAACAGGCCAGGGTGACGGATACGCTCACTATTGCGGGACGGCAACGAGCCCAGCAGCCGAGCCCCAGAGGTCCGTTGCTGGCAGTCCCGAAATAATCCCAGCAGAGGAACGGAGACTATCTGCCTTCTGTTAGTGAACAATATTTATGGAATCATCTTATGTCGGCCGCAACTGTAGTTCTGGGGACCCCAAACCTTGTAGCCAACTCTGAGCAGCACAGCCCATCTCTCCCTCTTGGAGGAATGCTATCTGGGATATGTGTACAAAGGGTTTCAGTGGTTGAAGTTTTAAGTTCTGCTCTCAAAATTGTGACTTTGGAATTTTTATGAGGGATTTTTGATACGCAAAACTGCAATAAAATTGAAAGTATACAAGATACGGGAAGTAAATGCAGACGACGACAATGATGATGGCTACGCTTAATATTTGAAGGCGCTCAGCTCCAAGGTCATCAGCTCCCTTTCCAAAACCGTATTTCACTTTACTATAGCCTCCCTTCCACTTCACCTTACCTTCATTTTAACTATACTTTGGCTTTGCTCTGACTTTGCTCCGGCTCCGCTCTGGCTTTGCTCTGACCTTGCTCTGGATCCGCTTTGGCTTTGCTTTCGCTTTGCTCTGACTCCGCTTTGAATTTGCTTTGGCTTTGCTCTTGCTGTGTTGTGACTCTGCTCTGGCTACGCTTTGGCTTTGCTTTGGCTTTGCTCTGGCTTTGCTCTGACCTTGCTCTGGTTCCGCTCTTGCTTTGCTCTGATCTTGTTCTGGATCCGCTTTGGCTTTGCCATGGCTTTGCTCTGGCTGTGCTCTGACTACGCTTTGACTTTGCTTTGGCTTTGCCCTTGCTCTGTTGTGACTCTGCTCTGGCTCCGCTTTGTCTTTGCTCTGGCTTTGCTCTGACCTTACTCTGGAACCGCTTTGGCTTTGCTTTGGCTTTGCTCTGACTCCGCTTTGGCTTTGCTCTGGCTCTGCTTTGGCTCCGCTCTGGCTTTGCTCTAGCTCCACTCCGGCTCCGCTCTGGATTTGCTCTGACCTTGCTCTGGAGCCGCTTTGGCTTTGCTTTGGCTTTTATGTGGCTCCGCTCTGACTCCGCTTTGACTTTGCTTTGGCTTTGCTCTTTTCCTGCTGTGACTCTGCTCTGGCTCCGCTCTGGCGTTCCTCTGGCTCCGCTATGGCCACGCTCTGGCTTTGCTCTGGCTCCACTCCGGCTCCGCTCTGGATTTGCTCTGACGACCTTGCTATGGATCCGCTTTGGCTCCGCTTTTGCTTTGCTCTGGATCCGCCCTGACTCCACTTTGACTTTTCTTTGGCTTTGCTCTGGCTCCACTCCGGCTCCGCTCTGGCTTTGCTCTGGCCTTGCTCTGGATCCGCTTTGGCTTTGCTCTTGCTCTGCTGTGACTCTGCTCTGGCTTCGCTTTGGCTTTGCTCCGGCTCCGCTTTGGCCCCGCTCTGGATTTGCTCTGGCTCCACTCCGGTTCCGTTGTGGTTTGCTCTGACCTTGCTCTGGATCCGCATTGGCTTTGCTTTGGATTTGCTCTGGCTTCCCTTTGGATTTGCTCTGGCTCCACTCTAACTCCGCTTTAGCTTTTCTTTGGCTTTGCTCTTGATCTGCTGTCACTCTGCTCTCGCTCCGCTTTGGCTTTGCTCTGGCTCCACTTTGGCTCCGCTCTGGTTTTTCTCTGGCTCCGCTCAGGCTTTGCTCTGACCTTGCTCTGGATCCGCTTTGAATTTGCTTTGGATTTGCTCTGGCTCCACTCTAACTCCGCTTTAGCTTTGCTTTGGCTTTGCTCTTGATCTGCTGTCCCTCTGCTCTCGCTCCCCTTTGGTTTTGCTCTGGCTCCGCTTTGGCTTCGCTCTGGTTTTTCTCTGGCTCCACTCTGGCTCCGCTCTGGCTTTGCTCTGAACTTGCTCTGGATCCGCATTGGCTTTGCTTTGGATTTGCTCTGGCTCCACTCTAACTCCGCTTTAGCTTTGCTTTGGCTTTGCTCTTGATCTGCTGTCCCTCTGCTCTCGCTCCGCTTTGGCTTTGCTCTGGTTTTTCTCTGGCTTCACTCTGGCTCCGCTCTGGCTTTGCTCTGACCTTGCTCTGGATCGGCATTGGCTTTGCTTTGGATTTGCTCTGGCTCCACTCTAACTCCGCTTTAGCTTTGCTTTGGCTTTGCTCTTGATCTGCTGTCCCTCTGCTCTCGCTCCGCTTTGGCTTTGCTCTGGTTTTTCTCTGGCTTCACTCTGGCTCCGCTCTGGCTTTGCTCTGACCTTGCTCTGGATCGGCATTGGCTTTGCTTTGGATTTGCTCTGGCTCCACTCTAACTCCGCTTTAGCTTTGCTTTGGCTTTGCTCTTGATCTGCTGTCCCTCTGCTCTCGCTCCGCTTTGGCTTTCCTCTGGCTCCGCTTTGGCTCCGCTCTGGTTTTGCTCTGGCTCCGCTTTGGCTCCGCTCTGGTTTTTCTCTGGCTCCACTCTGGCTCCGCTCTGGCTTTGCTCTGACCTTGCTCTGGATCCGCTTTGAATTTGCTTTGGTTTTGCTCTGGCTCTAATCTGGCTCCGCTTTGGCTTTGCTCTGTCTCCGTTTTGGCTTTACTCTTGCTTTGCTGCGACTTTGCTCTGTCTCCACTTTGGTTTTGCTTTGGCTTTACTCTGCTGTGACTGCACTGGCTCCGCTCTGGCTTTGCTGTAGCTTTGCTCTGACTTTGCTCTGGCTTCCCTTTGGCTTTGCTCCACTCTGGCTCCGGTTTGCCTTTGCTCTGGTTTCTGCCCGGCTTCACTCTAATCTCTCTCTAAATTCTCTCTAACTTGGCTTGGGCTTGGCTCCGGTCCCCTTGCCGGTCCCGCTGTGGCTTCGCTCTGGCCACACTATAGCTTCATTCTTAACTTACTTCTGACTTGGTTCTAGCTTCTTGAATATTGGCCATTTGGTTTCTCCCTGGAGCATTTATGTGGCTCTAGGAGCAAAATGTGTACTATAAAGATAAGACTAAAATTTCAAAACGTCTTTGTGCATAAAGACTAGTGTTATACAATTTTTAACTGGGGATGTGCATAACCTAATTTCTTCTCCAATAAACCCTCAATTAATAATTTTAACTTTTCAGATTACATACATATTACCTCGCCTACTTTGGTATTTTACGTTTAAACACACATCACCTTTTGTTGTTATTTTATGTTTTCTAACCCTGAGCATTCATATCGTTAATTGATTTTCAAATTACTTACTTTGTGAACTCGGGCAATCGCCTAAACAAGCGAATTTCAATCATGTAATGAAATATGCTTGTTTGGCGTTTTCATCCGTAACGCCTCAGCCTTTCACCCTAAGGACATTAAATAATTGCTGCGCTAATTGTCATTCTACTGTTTATATCAACGCAATAGCAACATCTAACGCCGGACGTTCATTGATTTTCAGGATAAGATTTATATGTTAATTCTGCAGTGGAATTTATATTATGTAGGGTATTCAGAAGTGTAGTCGGGCCTCTGCTATTCTTAGCATACGTAAATGATTTACAGGGAGGTATGTCATCTCAAATCCACCTATTTGTGGACGATTTTATGATTTATAGGAATATTAAAAATAAATCTGACATCAATTACCAGAATATTTAAACAAAGGTCCAACTCTGTGTTCAGGGAAATCAAGTGGAGATAATGCTAAATAAAAGCAAAACAATTATATCTTCAAGGGAGAGAATATTAGAAAACGAAGTATATACATTTTAAAACAAGAGAATAACCATATTGAACAGCAGATGACACGAGGGTAAGTCAAATAAAAATCTTAAATAATTGTTAAATATTATTTACCTTGCAGACGTGGTTCAAAGCTGTATCACTTTTCAATATAATCTCCCCCACGCTCAATGCAAGTTCTCCAGTGCTTACAAAGTACATAAATGCCTTTATAAAAAAAATCTTTTAGTACTCCACACAACCACTCATGCACCGCGTGGCGTGCCTCTTCATCGGAACGGACTTCTTTCCTCCCATTGCGTCTTTTAGTGGTCCAATCATATGGAGATCACTTAGGGCAAGGTCTGTGACTATGGTGGATGAGGAAGACACTCAAAGTGCAGGTCTGTGATTGTTGCAACTGTTGTATGGGCTGTGTGGGGCCTTGCATTGTCATATTGCAAAAGGACACCTGCTGACAGCACTCCAGGTCGCTTTGATTTGATTGAAGGCCGCAGATGATTTTTTAGGAGATTTGGTGACAGTGGCATGTCCCAAATGAGAGTCAGTATAGCCTTCCCAGCTGATGCTTCTGTTCGAAACTTCTTTGTCTTTAGTGATGAGGGATAGCACCATTCTCTGCTCGCTCTCTTCGTTTCCGATTGTTGGAAGTGAACCCAGGTTCCTACCCAGTAACGATTCTTGCAATCAAACCATCACCTTCTCATTCAAAGCACCGAAGAAGTTCTTCACAAGCATCAACATGTTCTCTCATTTCAGGAGTCAGCTGCCGTGGTACCCATCTTGCAGACGCTTTGTGAAACAGGAGAACATCATACACACTGTGGTGTGCTGACCCGAAGGACTAATTTGTAGACAGGCTGCAATACCATTCAGTGCCACTCGACGGTTTTCCTTCGCTATGGCTTCAACTGCTGCAGGTTCTGTGGAGTGAAAACTCGTTCTGCCTGTCCAAGACGTGGAGCATCTTCTACTGGTCACACCACTTGCGAACTTCCAACTCCATTCATAGACTTGCTGCTCTGACAAAACTGCATCACCGTACTGAACGTTCATTTGTCGATGAATTTCAATAGGTTTCACACCTTCTCTATGTAAAAACCGATAGCTGAACGCCGTTCTCCCCTGGTGCAAGACGGAAGTGGGCCGGCCATCTTTATACTAATACTGCGACGCTATGTGTGCCACCTATAGGCCATTCAGCACGCTGTTTGTAGCACGCTTACCAACTTACAGGATAACGACGCAGAATTTCGATTTGTTATTACAAATTTTATGTTTTCATTTGACTCACCCTTGTATTTAGGGGTAGAAATAAATTAAATATTAGAGTGGGGTATCACATAAACCCGGTCGGGGGGAAGGCGTGAAAAGCTCTGCATTTTGGTAATGAGGATATTGAAACTCAGCAACAAAAGGTCACGAAACTTATACATCCTTAGTACGACTAACATTAGAACATAGCGCTGCATTCTGGGGTTCATATCACTTAGGGCGAAAACTGGCACTTGAGATAGTTCAGAATACAGCAGTTCGATTCCCAGAACGACGTAAACGATTAGATAAGTATGCCATCACTGCTTTAGAAAAACGCAGAAAACGAGCTGGGATGTGTGAAATTTTTGGAACCTATAAAGTGGGATCCGCTTGGAAATACATTAGGCAGCGGTAATTAACTCCATTTGAGGCAAAATGACCATTTCAAGTAAATAAGAAATTGATTGCAGAATACAGACAAAGGTATATTTTCCTTTGCAAACAAAACAATTGAAGCCTGGAACAAAATACCTGCTGAATTACTAGATACGCCGCCTCAAAATGTAAATAGTTTTAAACAGAGACTACGGAAGAATGAGTTATGGTAGGGAACATATTCCATTATATATTATATAATCATTAGTGCATAGTCAAAACTGAATTATTATAATAATGAATTCGAAACCTGTTATTTATTGTTCGGATAGCGCATTCATATTGCTTGTATTATTGCTGGTATTGTCATAATTTTATCGTCATCACCTTCACCACCAACATCGTCGTCATCATCACCATCACCGTCAACATCGTCGTTATCATCACCATCACGGTCAACATCGTCGTTATCATCACCATCACCGTCAACATCATCGTTATCATCACCATCACCGTCAACATCGTCGTTATCATCATCATCACCGTCAACATCGTCGTTATCATCATCACCGTCAACATCATCGTTATCATCACCATCACCGTCAACATCGCCGTTGTCCTCACCGTCAACATAGTCGTTATCATCACCGTCAACATCGTCGTTATCATCACCATCACCGTCAACATCGTCGTTATCATCACCATCACCGTCAACATCGTCGTTATCATCATCATCACCGTCAACATCGTCGTTATCATCATCACCGTCAACATCGTCGTTATCATCATCATCACCGTCAACATCGTCGTTGTCATCACCATCACCGTCAACATCGTCGTTATCATCATCACCATCAACATCATCGTTATCATCATCATCACCGTCAACATCGTCGTTGTCATCACCATCACCGTCAACATCGTCGTTATCATCATCATCACCGTCAACATCGTCGTTATCATCACCATCACCGTCAACATCGTCGTTATCATCATCATCACCGTCAACATCGTCGTTATCATCACCATCACCGTCAACATCGTCGTTATCATCATCATCACCGTCAACATCGTCGTTATCATCATCACCGTCAACATCATCGTTATCATCATCATCACCGTCAACATCGTCGTTATCATCATCATCACCGTCAACATCGTCGTTGTCATCATCATCACCGTCAACATCGTCGTTGTCATCACCATCACCGTCAACATCGTCGTTGTCATCACCATCAACGTAAACATCGTCGTTATCATCATAATCATCACCATCATCATCATCATCATCATCATCATCATCATCATCATTATTAGCTGAGTGGTTAGACCGCACGGCTCTCACATATAAATTCTTTAGTTTGAAACCATTTATATACTATGCATGTCCTGGACTTTATTTATTTTGGGGTAACGCACACATTACAAAATTTATAAATACCAACATTATTTTGAAATACTCTCAAGATAAAATGCCACGGTAGTATGGGTATAGAGTGTATGGCTTACGTTCAAGAGGGCACCAATTCAAATCTCGGTCAGGGTGAGTTACCTTGATAAGGTTTTCCTGGGGTTTTCCAGTATCATGAAGGATGAATGTCTGGTAACTCCACACTCTATGGGCCTTGCGCTCATTTTAGCATCATTTTACAGATTTCATTCATCGTCCCATATGACTTACCTGAAGGAAGTAAATTAAAAAATATATTAACAAGAAAAAGTACATAATGATATCTTTTTGCCAATCCCAATTGTCAAACTGCCATTCATTTTGTATGTCCACAACATTCATGGTGATTTTGGTTATAATTACCTACATTCTTTGTATTTTGGATAGCTTCCAAGAAACAAATCATTGAGTACATTTGCTAAAACACGCCAGCTTTTCAAACTATTATTTTTCTCGCACTTCGGAACTATGACATATCATAAACTTATATTTCAGGTGCCAATTACACTTTACTTTCATTCGGTACGCCCAAAGTACGCACGTAAATGCTTATATTCTACCGTATTAAGCACTCTTGCTTCACGTGGCGCAATAACCGAGTGGTTTAACTAAAACTCCTGAGCTATGTGATGGCGTAATATCCTGAAGTATACCAAGTCTGTTTTTTTTTTTCTCTCTAATTGGCGTTCTCCAAATCAATGGAGATGAATGAAATGCTGAAACGATGCCCAAATGAGTACGGGGTCCATGGATCTTAGAGTTACCCGACATTCGCCTTTTAGGATTACGGGAAACCCCGGAGAAATCATTATCCTGGTAACTCACCCTGATCAAAATTCCACCTCGAGACCTCTTGAACGCGAGGCTACCGAGGCGGGCATTTTATGTGTTCTTAAAAGGCATGAGAGTTCTCGTAGGGAAGGGGATCCGTGGGCGCTGTGGTGCGGGCGCTGCGAACCCTTAGTATTCCTGGTACCTCTGACGTTACTTGATGAAACTCGGGTCGAACATTCGAGCCCTTCCCTGATTGGGAGTTTTTCGGATTGGGTTGGACTCGATGGGTTGGTGGTTATCGATACTCATGGGATATTGGATCCCTCAGGCTAGGCTTCAGCTGCCCGGAACAGAAGAGTGCCTAAAATGTCCCGGGCACTTGCAGTGGAGAAACACAAGAGGGTGTGATAGATCATCAGGCGAACCCACCGGACTTCGGTAGTGTTCCCTGCGGGGTTGACGCGTATAGGTGGCGTATCCACTTTCATCTGTCTTGATAATGGAAGAGGCATTTTAGACTCCAAGTATTGCCCCACAGGAAAGCGCCCCGGAGTTTCCATCGAGGTAGAGACCGGAGTCTTCGGAATTTCAGGTAGACCTCGACGTTAAATGACCCATGAAAGTAAGTTTAGTGGTATGGAAAATAACTGCTGCGTCACGAAATCCCGGAGCACCGGCCCTTTGATTTCATCCTGGCTTTGAGAGCAATAACAAATGAGTATGTATGTATTTCGGTTATGCTGTTCACACACATAAACGCTTCTTAGATTTCGGGGGCCCTCAAGATATGCATTTCTGATGTATCCAGTTTCCTTTACCTACCAAATAGCTGCTAGAGATAATGGAGACAGTTGAAAATCTTGAAACTTTACAAATATTAACATCTAAGCAATTATTATATTTGGAAAGAGTCTTAAGAGGAAGGCTGACTGCTTTAGATGTGAAATAAACTATCAAATATAATATCTGAAAATCGTTCTCATGTAGTACATAAAACGCGTTTGGTACATAAATGATATTCATTTGTTTTAGTTTAAGTGTCCTTTAAAGATGCTTCAGGAGCAGAACCCTTAAACGTAATATCGTCTACCTTCCTCTCTCATTTTCTCTATTCCTCCTCTTCCTGCCTCTGTCCTTTGCAGTATATGCCTCTTTTATTCCACTATATTACTAGCTCGCTCATTTAATCTGCCTTAATTCTCTAACCGAATCTTATAGGATTTACCTTAGAGTTGAATTTCAGTTCCTAGACTAAGTCTCACTATCTTCCATGTCCCTAATTTCCTTTCATTTTCTGAAATGTCTCTTACCCCCGCAAAACCTGTTCTTGTATAATTTCAGCTTTCGTAACACAGACGTAGTCCAACTCCTAATGTACCTGGATAAAGTTAAACCTTACGTTAAGGCTAATCATTCTTGTGCTGTTATCTTCATGCCTCTAATTTCGAGATAAAATGGTTTTGTGACAAATGAAAACAGTATTCTTTTCAACTAAATGTTAATTACCAAGGTAACCTGAAGCATAGGTTAGAGACTTCGTGAAAAACAAAATATCAGCCTTTTAAAAAGCCATTTTGTATATGGTGTATGTCTGTTTTACTCCAAACATTATATCTCATTAAGTAAAGATGCTTATGTACTAAATTTGGAGTTTAAGCAAGACGAAAGATTGCAACTTTAAGATTTTCAAAACGATTACTTATCCCATGGTCTTAGAATTTAGGGTTTGCTTAGGAGGGGATAGGGCACGAAGATTAGTTGTGATCCATGATACCTTTACCCCCAAGAAGGGCACCCCGGAAGGAAGGATGAGGTGAGAGGAGACAAAGGGGGTGGTCCCAAGGAGCCACGGCAGTGCAAACAACATTGAACTTATTGATTAAGGCTTCACGGGTGATCAACCGCTTCAAATTTATGAAGATGGAGCTTTCGGCCATTTTACACTCTATGGCCTTCATCACTTCTTGATGAAAGCTTGCCACGAAAGCTTCAAGTCTTACACAACATTGTACTTAGATGCAGACCTCCCTCGGCAGGCCAGGCCCGAAATGTTCCCAGCAACAAGTTCGAAGACTGCCAACTGACCTACAGGTAAGGAAGTAGTGTTCCTCAGAGCATACCGAAGCTTCTCTTAAG
This sequence comes from Mantis religiosa, assembly GCA_030765055.1. NCBI lineage: Eukaryota > Metazoa > Arthropoda > Insecta > Mantodea > Mantidae > Mantis > Mantis religiosa. Next base: position 204,637,612 of record CM060949.1, on the reverse strand, counting down.
TATTTTCTGCAAGGGATGTTCAATAAAGAATGATCATATTTTTTTACTCTCAAAACTTTTCGATCTAAAATTCAATCTTATTATATTCTGTTAGCTTAATGTGAAAAAACACGCCGTAGTAGTTTCACTGTTGGTGCTCCTGGTTCCCACCTGTTAGAACCAGGCAAGTTCAGACATTTTCAGTATCGTCTACCACTGCAATGGAGGTAACACGCGAGGAACAATATGCGGCTTATAAATTCTGCTTTCGTCTCAACAAATCTTCAGTTGAGAGCGATACAATGTTACAAAAGGCCTATGGAGAGTCTGTTCTTCCCTACAGCACAGCTTGAAGGTGGTTTAAAGTGTTTAAAGAGGGGACACAATCAATTTCAAAGGAAAGTGGATCCGGTGCTCCAGTTACTGCTCTTAAAGAAGAAACATCAAAACTGCTGCTTACATTGTGAGAGAGGATCGACGAATAACCTTAAGATCACTTTCTGAAATACTGAACATTTCACTGAATGCCACCCAGACGTTGTGACAGAAACATTGTACATGAAACGTGTTTGTGGGCAATGGGTTCCAAGAATGTTGATTCATGAAAAACAGGACATTCGCATGCAGGTCTGCATGCAGTTAAATTTGATGTTAGGGGAAGATCCGGAGTTTCTTTCAAACGTAATCACTGCTGATGAAACTTGGCTGCATCATTTTGATCCTGAGAGCAAACAGAAGAAATCAGTGTGGAAATCTCCTTCATCACCAACCCCCAAATAGCAAAAACGGTTCCTTCTGCTAGGAAAGTTATGGTCATCTCATTCTTTGATATTCAAGGAATCGTTTATCAGCATGTTGTACCTGCACACACATCAGTGACTGGACAATAGGATGTTCTGAAAACTTTGCAAGTCCATATCAGGCGCAAAAGACCACATTTCCGTGAAGCAGGCTGGATGCTGCTCTACGATAATCCGCGGCCACATATTGCCAATGTGTTGCTAAATATCTTGCAAAAATCAACGTGAAGTGCAACCCTCAGCCTCCCTGTAGTCCGGACATGTAGCGGGTTGCTTTTGTTACTGTCTAACTTGAAGAAACGCCTTCGTGGGAGGCACTATCCATCATCACAAGCAGTGGTGAAGGCTGTGGTGGCTATTTTGAAGGATCTCCCAAAATGGTTTCTAGCATGTCTTTGAAGAATGGCAGAAACGCTAGGACAAGTGTATTGAAATCAGCGGAGAATATTTGGACAATGATCATCAAAATTATGAGGATGAATAAAGGTTTGTAGTCAAAAAATTTTGATCATTCTTTATCGAACAGTCCTTGTAGTTCAAGCAATTGCATCCTCATCTTTACCTTTTCTAATTTGGTGTGTTTACCCCTTTACGGTTGGTGGATTAACAGGAGTAATCTTAGCTAATGCCTCAGTTGAAGCTAATAAGACTGTTCTATTTAAAAGTGGAACTTGAAAAGCATTGAAAGGATTAATTCCTACAGGAGGACATGTGCTGACGCCACATTTCATTGATGATTACCTTCAGTAGTAGAAGATATTTCATAAATATTCTCCTTTATTATTTTATCAATTCAAAAATTTGCTGCCCTTATCCTGCCATGCCCCACTGAGACAACCGCCGACACTTCATATCCTCAAAGACACACTATAATATGATAATATTAATATAAAAATATATAATAATATAACAATGGGAGATAATGTGAAATGATTTGGAGGCACAGAAAATTCGGGGGATGCAATTAACCTAACCAGCATTCGCCTAGTGACCCGGGAAACCCCCGAAAAAGCCATGGGTCAGGTATGTCAACCAGGGAATCGAACGCTAGCCACAGACGTAACCGCCTGAGCAACCCCTCTCGGTTTACTTATCCCATTAATGGAAACATTTTATGAAAAAAATCCACAAGGAATTGCTTAATTTAACATTTTCGAAAGGTTAGTCCTAAAAATAAAGTAGGTTTGGAATGCTTTGGGAACAGCCTCTGAAGTGCTTTCCATTCTCAATGAACTTTTAATAGCTGACAAAGCCTAGGAAATAATCTTACCAACGAAAACACAGATTTCGTTAATGTGCACAATTTATTTGAAATAATGCCTATAATGTATTTCTCTATGTCTTATTTATGTCTTATACAGTGCGATCCATATAAGCCTGAACCATTTTAATGTGCCATAACCTTTGAACCAATAATAGAACACACGTACAACTATGGAAGAACATAATACACAATTGGGAGATTACATTACACTACTTACATCTCAGAGAAAATGTTGGAACTGTCCTCCACCAGCATCTATACATGTCTGTACTCGTCTCGGCATATTCTCTCCTGTTTTACGGAGATGATATCGAATTGAGAGAAGTTTATTTCCGGCAGTATGGAGCAGCGTACCATACATCTAATGACACCATGGAACCTTTTTTTTTTTAACAAAAACAAAATTTATTATTAGTGAGGTAGGAAAGGTGTAAGGGATGGCAGTTATCTCCTGCCAGTTGTGGAGTCCCGCATTAGCACCTCCGATGTTAAGCTAAATTTAAATGCTGCCGCACAATTTGCGGGAGCGTGTAGGATTTAAAGTCCTGAGCATGGCACGAAGGGGATTATGCGTACTTTATTTAGTGGATTAGTGGGCTTTATTGTTGGCGATTGGGAGCAAAATGCCTTCTTGCGCGTTCACGAAGTAAGACATTAGGAATTTCGGTGTTGATTTGAAGTTGATGCTCAACCAGGCGGTGGAGCAGTTATAGGAGCTGTTCTAGTGTGGCGTCGGTGTTGGTGTGACTCTCCTCCAGCCGTGAGAGCTTTCGCTTCACAGATGATGAATTGTCACTGTCGTGGAGTTGCTGTAGATGTTGTTGTGCCGGATCTAGCCGGGTTTAAAGTTCAGATGTGTTGTCTGCAGAGCGTTCGGCGATTGCTGTTATCCTCCTAAGTTGAACCAGTTTCTTTGATAATCGAATAATTTCAAAAGGTCTGTGCCCAGCCCCAGATCCCCGACCTAACCTCACCCATTTTTTTTTCTTGTGGGGGTATCTAAAAATAGAGTGTACAAGAATAGGCCATGGACAATTGATGTTCCCAAGGAATCCATTCTTCTTCTTCCTTCACGGGTTAGGCTTAAGCCTGTTCCGGTCTCACATTTCCTAAAGCCATCTCTTAAGGGGCGTCCTATTGATCTTCGTCCTCTTCGTTTATAATTGAAGGCTTGTTTTGGTATTCTTTCTCTTGGCATATGATTAAGGTGTTCAACCCATTTGTTTCTATATCTTTGGATTTCTTCTAATAACGGTTGGGGCAGGGTTCTTTATCCGTAGTTATTTTATCTCCGTCTTCATCAGCCACACGTTCGGGCGCATTTTGGGACAGGAATTTGGCACTTTCGTCGTTAATTTGTCTCCATTTTAATCATACACACGTTCGGGCGCAATTTAGTACGGGATTTCTATGTTGAGATGGGATGCACGTTGACTTTTCAAAGTTCCACGTCGAGAAGCCAGAAATAACAAATTATGTTGTATTTTGATTTGTTTCTTGATGATTGTGCTTGATTACACTGGTCGACAAAATTAAACTTTTTTTTCAAAACAATTAAAATAACAGATTCTAAAAGCATTTTTCATGCTGAATTCAAATATAATTACAGTTTTTCCCATCGGGCAGGAGTTTTGTGTGATGGTCATTTGAATTTTTTATAATATTACAAAAAATCCGTAACTAGTTATCTAACTCAAAATTATAACTACTGATTTTGACTTACCTAGAAAGTGGTATATAGTGATTTTCGGGTACATTTTGCATCCGGAACGTCTCTGATTTTAGTCCAACAGTAGTCAGCCAGCATATTGGAACTCCACTTGCCTTGCTTCCTCTTCTCTATTGTAGAAATTTGCTGATGAAAATGCTCACCGTGTTCATCGCTGACAGCTCAAAAGTTTTCGGGGAAGAAGTCCAAGTGAGAGTCCAAGAAGTGAATTTTTAAAGACATGTTGCATCCCATAGCTTTATAAGAATGCAGAAGATCAGCCACTATGTCACGATAGTTTTCTGATTTATGGTTCCCAAGAAAATTGTAACACAAACATTTGAAAGACTGCCAGGCTGCCAGTGGATTTAACAGTCCATCGAAATGTTCAATAGCCATTAATGATCAGATTTGTGGTCCTATAAAAACTCCTTCTTTCAATTTATCATCACTGACTTTGGGGAATTTCGATTTCAAGTACAAGAATCCATCAGAAAGTTTATCCATAGCTTTGACGAAATTTTTCATAACTCCTATCTTAATATGCAATGGAGGTAAAAATATTTTTTCAGGCTTCACTAAAGGGACACATGCCACATTTTGCTGGCCAGGGATAAGAGATTCACGTTTTGGCCATGACTTTCTAACGTAGTGAGACTTCTTATCTCTGCTGTCCCACTCGCAGCAAAATTTGGTGAACCCAAGTTGCAAACCAAGCAATGAAGCAGTGACCTTTAAATCACCACAAATATCCATTCATATTATCTATATTGTATTTTCTCTAAAACTAGTTTCATATTTTCATATGTGTCTTTCATATCTGCGGCATGCGCTACCGGTATTGATGGAAGTTTATTGCCAATAAGTAGCAGCACAGCCTTCAAAATTACTTTAGAGGAGTCTATAAACAATCGCCACTCATCTGGCCGGTGTTGAAGCCCAAGAGTTTCCATAACTGAACAAATATTATTACAAAACACAATACCATTTTCTTCAGAGAAGTATACTTTGAAAACACTATGGCGGCTACGATATCTACTAATTGTTACATCTTTTTGGAGTAGATTCCACCCTTTGAGTCTGGAAGCTAAAACTTCCGCTTGCTGTTTAGACAGATTTAAATCGCGAATCAGGTGACTAAGGCTTGCTGATTGGGAAAGTATGGTTCTGATGAACAGCTACTTGCTTCATATGTAAGATCACTTTTATTTTCATCTGAATCATTTGGAGTTTCAGTCAGGTCAGAACCAGAGTTATCACTTAAGGTCGTATCTGCATATACTGGTACGGGGAACTCTTCACTGTGTAAGACAGGTCTCATTGCAGATTGAAAATTCGGATACTTAACTGTATGATGTGTACCATTTTTCCACCCAGTCAGCAGTCCAACACACGAAACACAACATGTATTTGGGGCCCAGCTCTTGTCAAAATCACCAACTTGACAGCCAAAGTAAAGTTTATAACACTTCTTTACAAGTGGGGTCAAATTTCGCCTCTGAGACTTGAAGGTCAGCTCACTACAAATATAGCAGAAATTATCTGCATGAGTTACACAATTTCTTGGCATGATGAAAAAATAAAGCACAGAAATACAACATGCACAACATACACAATACACTTCTAAACAGAAAGTTAGGAAATATTTCACTACTCAGCAATCTCACAGTCAGCTCAATACTGACACATCACAATGCCAAACAGGTCTGAACATGTCTGAACAACAACAATGAATAACATTGAACCTGCACAGTCATGTTTTATTGCGCTTCAGCATGACAATGCAAATAATTTCAATAATACAGCTTGAGTAAAATAGCTACATATGAGGTAACGGTTCCTATGACAGGTCAAAGAAAACGCTAAAATCATATTTTGAAAAGAAGCTTTTACAGAAAACTATGCCTGATGGGAAAATTCTGACTACATATCTGAATTCAGGATGGAAATGCCACAAGATTCACTATTCAGATCTCTTGTGAATAAAACCTTGTCGACCAGTGTTATATAAGAGTCATGAGATTCTTGATTTCAAGGCGTGTTTCGGAATAAAGTTTCGGAGAAGTAAAATTTTGTAACTATTTAATTGCATTATTTAGATTACATTTTACATGAACTTCCTTTCCCAGTTACTTCCAACATATCGATAAATTCTTCTTTTGCTATATTTAAACAGATTCAAACTATTACTTAAATGTTCTTGATCACTATTCATCACACTCACCATTACAAAACATCTCTCTATTCCAAGATTATTCATTTTTCGTAGTTGTCGTTACTCCTATGTTAATTTTGTGATTGGCCGATTTGATTCCACGTCACAACATTACGTCATACAATTATTACTACGGCTAATCACAAATTTACATATATTTTTATTTATTTAAATTACTACATAGATTTACATAATCATTTTTTTATAAATTCATAAACTTTTCATATTTCCTCCAAACATAACCCAAAACTACTGTTACACGGTTGTATTTCTAATTCTTTTCTAATAATTTCATTCCTAATATGATCTTCTCTTATACATCCTTTGAGTGATCGTAGAAATCTCATTTCAGCAGCTTGTATTTTACTCTTCTCCTTTTCCCTTATTATCCATGTCTCACTTCCATTGTTTAGTATTGGGATTGCCATCACATTGTAGAATCTTATTTGAGTTTCTTTCCTTGCTTTATTTCTGAGGGTTCTCTTAATTGTTCCGCAAAGTGCTTGGAATTTTTGTATTTCATTCCTTATACCTTGATTTTCCGATTCATAGGTTATATCACAGCCAAGGTATTGAAAGTTTCCATTGCTACAATTTTGGTCCTTATTGCGTATTTTCCCTGGAATGCCATTACTTCTGTCATTGAGATTGACATATCATATTTTTTACAAATTTGGTTTAGTTGATATATTCCTTTCTGTAGTCTATCTTCCTTGTCAAGGATCCATTTGAACCGAAATAAGTAACATTGGCCACTATTAGGTCAATTAATAGCAATTAATTGTTCTTTCACACTAGCCGTGTTTAGCACACACTATGGACCATATTCTCTGAAGTTTTACGGAGAGTATCCTTGCCACTATTACTTATTTTGGTTCGAATGGATTCCTTGAGAACATCAATTGTCCGTGGCCTATTCTTGTACACCCTATTTTTAGATAACCCCCAAGAAAAAATTCTCTAGGGTTAGGTCAGGAGATCTGAGGGGCCACAGACCTTTTGAGATTATTGAATATCAAAGAAACTGGTTACAAGTTCCATGGTGTCATTAGATGTATGGCACGCTGATCTATCTCTCTGGAAATAGTCTTCTCTCAATTCGATTTCTCCGTAAAACTTCAGAGAATATGGTGAGACGAGTACAAACATGTGTAGATGCTGGTGGAGGATACTTCCAACATATCTCTGAGATGTAAATAGTGTAATGTAATGTTTCAACTGTGTGTTATATCCTACCAAAGTTTCACGTGGAATGTTCTGGTGATATCTCGATTGACAGAGAAAAGTTGTCTTTCTTTATACATCTAGAAGAGTCTCGAATTTATCAATGAAATATTGAAGAAGCTTACGACTCGGCAAGAAGTTGTGAAGTTGTATAACAAGAAAGAGTTGTGAGTAAGCAGTAAACAACAGTTGAAAGTGTTGTTGTTGTTGTTAACTGAACACTATTTGTTATTGTCATCAACCTTGGTGAAATGAAATGTGAAATGTGTAGTGTTTAACGCCCGCTTTTACTACATATGGCACCGCAGGTGGTGACACTGGTGGTACATGAGTTGAAGATGGAGCACCAGTGGAATGATATGGCGGGGGAAACCGGAGGTCACGTAGAAAACCCGTCCCAGTAGGATCGAACACGGGCCACCTTGGTAAGAGCCAAGCGGTCTAACCACTGAGCCAGGGCGCGGTCATTGACATTGGTAGACTGTGTATATGTGATATAATGTTGTTACGTGAGAAATAAACAGTGTATTTCTACGGAAATAAAAAACATCTAGAATTTCGGCTAATTGGACTTTTAATTCTGCGAACCCACAGTCACACTATGTCTTATTTAAGTTTGATTTATGAGTCACTATGTTTAGACTCAAACTTCACTTACTTGTTGTTGTATAACTGAAACGTTTTCAAGATCATTCGATCTCATCCTCAGCTGTTTGGTGGCTAAATGAACCTTCCTCTTCTTCCACTACTAAGGAGCTCCGATCACTCTGCCATCTGGTGTTAGGGGCACTAAGTTTTAATACTTCATTTAATGCCGGGATTTCAAAATTTATAACTTTATCACGGTTTTTGTTTATGAATATTTTTTCCCAAATATCCAATTCTATGGTTGTACTTAAAGATTTTAACAGTTTAATGTTGTGGCCAATGTTGTGGTTTTCTGTCCAAAAATGGTGTGAAACTGCAGATTTTTCTGTTTGTTTCAACTTAATGTTCCTCTGGTGTTCTTTTTGCCTGGTCAACAAGTTTCTCTTAGTTTTTCCTATGTAGCTCTTTTCACAGGTTTCACAATTAATCTGATAAATTCCTGATTTCAAATTGTTGGGGATTGTATTTTTCAGTGGTTTATTTAGCAGGTTCCTCAGACTGAATTTGTTTTGGGGTGCTAGTTTTAAGTTTAGTCTTTTGAAGATTCGTTCAAATTTTCTAAAAGCCCATGCATGGTAGGTGAATTTTCTATATTGCCAATTTGTGTCTTTAAGTGGTGTGAGAGTGGTATTTTTTGATATGTTCTTCAGTTTTTGTTTTCTCTTCATGTTCCTTATGATGGTTGGGTTGAATCCATTTAATACTGCTATGTCTTTTATGTGTTGTTCTTTCAAAAATTCATCCTTACTCAATGGGATGTTGTATAGCCGGTGAATTAGACTTCTAAAGGCAGCTAGTTGATGTGAAACTGGGTTGTATTCATTTTTCTTTATGTAATTATCTATGTGTGTGGTCTTCCTGTATATTCCAAAATCTACACCATGACGATTTCTAGTTATCTTGAGGTCCAAAAAGGGTAGGGTGTTGTCTCTTTCTACTTCCATAGTAAATTGGATGTGATTATCTTGCAGGGTTAGTAATTTTAGAGATTCTTCTCTAAGTTTTTCCGGAATGATAGCAAAAACATCATCAACATATCTCTGCCAAAATTTATAAATCTGTGGGAAGGCCTTTACTATGTGTGTTTCAAAATAGCTCATGTATAGGTCTGCTAAGATAGGCAAAAGTGGGCTCCCCATAGCTAATCCTTTTGATTGTCTGTAGAATTTTTGGTTAACCATGAAGTAATTATTCCTCATGCATAAATCTGTAAGATTGATGATGTCATCTATTTCTCTGGGGTCTCTATGTCTTATTTATATATGTATCTCTATAGTGGGGAACCCCTGTGATTTTTATTTACTTTTCCGTCCTGTTAATACAAATAGAACGGAATTTTTAAGACATTTAACGACCAATTATCAAAGTTTATTCCTTTATTATTTCTTAACTTTAATGTATTTATATATCCAATTATATCAAATACCCATCTCGATTGACATGAACGAGATATAAGCGAAATAAATTTTAAGAGAAAGGAATGTGAGTGCACACATGAGAATTTTTATGCATGGTTTACAGGTTTGTTGTTTTGTTTAGCCCTGTGAAGACATTTAACATCCAGATATTTAAAAAGAAACATTAGTTTCAAAGTAAAAGTATCATTAATTTGCTCTAAACTTGGTCCAACATCTTCCATAAAGCTGCACTATCAACTCATTTTTACTTATGATCCTACATTTTTTAAAACAACCTCACAACCTTCCTTCGTCATAGATGACAATTGTTTTAACACCTTACACAACTATAAGCTGAGAATTACTTGCAAAACTTTTACTTTTAACCATGCCATAAGAATTAGTGCGGTACCATTAGTTATTATCAGCAAAACTAATACAGAAGTTGCTTAGAAAATGATAGAATCTTCCAGCCTCTCGGTGCTAGATCAGAAATGTTCCCTTACTTCTGTTAGGCTCTTGTTAGCCAAAAGTGCAGGAATTCATTCAGCCTCTTACTGGAATTGGACACACGCAGAATTTCCTGCGATAAGAGATTGCTTACTTCTGCGCCATCTGTTAGGCCAGGCACGAAATAGGGTAATCTGATTTGAAGCTTTAGTACTTACTTGTCAAGTTTCACTTCTGTTCTCTTTTTGACTTAGATATAGCATGCGATTTGTTTAGTACTAGACTGCAGTACATTTAGGAGATATCGTTGGAAGATCCATTAGGCCAGTAATTAAATGAAAATAATTATTTCTTCCACACTAGTCGTGTGTAGTCTAAGGTTTGAATGAGTAGAGTGAGACTGAAAAATTGAATGCCATAGCCGGGATTTGAACCACAGATCTCACGCTCCTCGTGCGGTTGCTCTAAACCACTCTGCTACTATGGCCAACGTGCTGACATGACATTTAATTCTCCAACTAATTCGTATGTTTCCCGATAGACCACTAGGAGTTCTTATATGCTATGAGATACGCCCCTTTTGTGACGAGTTACTATGCTGTAAGTACTTAAGTCCCAGGCTTTATAGTTAAACCAATGACCTACCATGGCCAACGTGCTGACACGACATTAAATTCTCCAACTGACTCATAAGGTTCCCGATAGACCACTAGGGGTTCTCATATGCTGTGGGACACACATCTTTTGTAGAGACTTACTATGCTGTAAGTACTTAAGTCCCAGGCTTCATAGTTAAACCACTGAGCTACTATGGCCAACGTGCTGACACGACATTAAATTCTCCAACTGACTCATAAGGTTCCCGATAGACCACTAGGGGTTCTCATATGCTGTGGGACACACATCTTTTGTAGAGACTTACTATGCTGTAAGTACTTAAGTCCCAGGCTTCATAGTTAAACCACTGAGCTACTATGGCCAACGTGCTGACATGACATTAAATTCTCCAACTAATTCGTATTTTTCCCGGTATACCACTAGGAGTTCTTATATGCTATGAGACACGCCCCTTTTGTGACGACTTACTATGCTGTAAGTACTTAAGTCCCAGGCTTTATAGTTAAACCAATGACCTACCATGGCCAACGTGCCGACATGACATTACATTCTCCTTCTGACTCGTATGTTTCCCGGTAGACCACTAGGGGTTCTCATACGCTATGAGACACACACCTTTTGTGGAGACTTACTATGCTCTAAGTACTTAAGTCCCAGGCTTCATAGTTAAACCACTGAGCTACTATGGCCAACGTGCCCGACATGACATTATGTTCTCCTACTGACTCATAAGGTTCCCGATAGACCACTAGGGGTTCTCATATGCTGTGGGACACACACCTTTTGTGGAGACTTACTATGCTGTAAGTACTTAAGTCCCAGGCTTTATAGTTAAACCACTGAGCTACCATGGCCAACGTGCTGACATGACATTATGTTCTCCTACTGACTCATAAGGTTCCCGATAGACCACTAGGGGTTCTCATATGCTGTGGGACACACACCTTTTGTGGAGACTTACTATGCTGTAAGTACTTAAGTCCCAGGCTTTATAGTTAAACCACTGAGCTACCATGGCCAACGTGCTGACATAACATTATGTTCTCCTACTGACTCATAAGGTTCCCGATAGACCACTAGGGGTTCTCATATGCTGTGGGACACACATCTTTTGTAGAGACTTACTATGCTGTAATTACTTAAGTCCCAGGCTTCATAGTTAAACCACTGAGCTACTATGGTCAACGTGTTGACATGACATTAAATTCTCCAACTAATTCGTATTTTTCCCGGTAGACCACTAGGAGTTCTTATATGCTATGAGACACGCCCCTTTTGTGACGAGTTACTATGCTGTAAGTACTTAAGTCCCAGGCTTTATAGTTAAACCAATGACCTACCATGGCCAACGTGCTGACATGGCATTACATTCTCCTACTGACTCATATGTTTCCCGATAGACCACTAGGGGTTCTCATATGCTGTGGGACACACACCTTTTGTGACGAGTTACTATGCTGTAAGTACTTAAGTCCCAGGCTTTATAGTTAAACCACTGAGCTACAATGGCCAACGTGCCCGACATGACATTATGTTCTCCTACTGACTCATAAGGTTCCCGATAGACCACTAGGGGTTCTCATATGCTGTGGGACACACACCTTTTGTGGAGACTTACTATGCTGTAAGGACTTAAGTCCCAGGCTTTATAGTTAAAACACTGAGCTACCATGGCCAACGTGCTGACATGACATTATGTTCTCCTACTGACTCATAAGGTTCCCGATAGACCACTAGGGGTTCTCATATGCTGTGGGACACACACCTTTTGTGGAGACTTACTATGCTGTAAGTAATTAAGTCCCAGGCTTTATAGTTAAACCACTGAGCTACCATGGCCAACGTGCTGACATAACATTATGTTCTCCTACTGACTCATAAGGTTCCCGATAGACCACTAGGGGTTCTCATATGCTGTGGGACACACATCTTTTGTAGAGACTTACTATGCTGTAATTACTTAAGTCCCAGGCTTCATAGTTAAACCACTGAGCTACTATGGTCAACGTGTTGACATGACATTAAATTCTCCAACTAATTCGTATTTTTCCCGGTAGACCACTAGGAGTTCTTATATGCTATGAGACACGCCCCTTTTGTGACGAGTTACTATGCTGTAAGTACTTAAGTCCCAGGCTTTATAGTTAAACCAATGACCTACCATGGCCAACGTGCTGACATGGCATTACATTCTCCTACTGACTCATATGTTTCCCGATAGACCACTAGGGGTTCTCATATGCTGTGGGACACACACCTTTTGTGACGAGTTACTATGCTGTAAGTACTTAAGTCCCAGGCTTTATAGTTAAACCACTGAGCTACAATGGCCAACGTGCCCGACATGACATTATGTTCTCCTACTGACTCATAAGGTTCCCGATAGACCACTAGGGGTTCTCATATGCTGTGGGACACACACCTTTTGTGGAGACTTACTATGCTGTAAGGACTTAAGTCCCAGGCTTTATAGTTAAACCACTGAGCTACCATGGCCAACGTGCTGACATGACATTATGTTCTCCTACTGACTCATAAGGTTCCCGATAGACCACTAGGGGTTCTCATATGCTGTGGGACACACACCTTTTGTGGAGACTTACTATGCTGTAAGTACTTATGTCCCAGGCTTTATAGTTAAACCACTGAGCTACCATGGCCAACGTGCTGACATAACATTATGTTCTCCTACTGACTCATAAGGTTCCCCATAGACCACTAGGGGTTCTCATATGCTGTGGGACACACATATTTTGTAGAGACTTACTATGATGTAAGTACTTAAGTCCCAGGCTTCTTAGTTAAACCACTGAGCTACTATGGCCAACGTGTTGACATGACATTAAATTCTCCAACTAATTCGTATTTTTCCCGGTAGACCACTAGGAGTTCTTATATGCTATGAGACACGCCCCTTTTGTGACGAGTTACTATGCTGTAAGTACTTAAGTCCCAGGCTTTATAGTTAAACCAATGACCTACCATGGCCAACGTGCTGACATGACATTACATTCTCCTACTGACTCATATGTTTCCCGATAGACCACTAAGGGTTCTCATATGCTGTGGGACACACACCTTTTGTGACGAGTTACTATGCTGTAAGTACTTAAGTCCCAGGCTTTATAGTTAAACCACTGAGCTACAATGGCCAACGTGCTGACATGACATTATATTCTCCTACTGACTCATAAGGTTCCCGATAGACCACTAGGGGTTCTCATATGCTGTGGGACACACACCTTTTGTGGAGACTTACTATGCTGTTAGTACTTAAGTCCCAGGCTTTATAGTTAAACCACTGAGCTACCATGGCCAACGTGCTGACGTGACATTATGTTCTCCTACTGACTCATAAGGTTCCCGATAGACCACTAGGGGTTCTCATATGCTCTGAGACACACATCTTTTGTAGAGACTTACTATGCTGTAAGTACTTAAGTCCCAGGCTTCATAGTTAAACCACTGAGCTACTATGGCCAACGTGCCGACATGACATTAAATTCTCCAACTGACTCGTATGTTTCCCGATAGACCACTAGGAGTTCTCATATGCTATGAGACACGCACCTTTTGGGACGACTTACTATGCTATAAGTATTTAAGTCCCAGGCTTCATAGTTAAACCACTGAGCTACTATGGCCAACGTGCCGACATGACATTAAATTCTCCAACTGACTCGTATGTTTCCCGATAGACCACTAGAGGTTCTCATATGCTATGAGACACGCACCTTTTGGGACGACTTACTATGCTATAAGTATTTAAGTCCCAGGCTTCATAGTTAAACCACTAAGTTATTTAGTTAAATTGATGGAAATAATAATTTCTTCTACACTAGTCGTGTGTAGCCTAAGGTAAAAATTCAATGCCACAACCGGGATTTGAACCACGGATCTCCCGCTCTTCTTGCAGTGCTCTAACCAACTGAGCTACTATGGCAAACATACGAGTCAGTTGGAGAATTTAATGTCATTTTGGCATGTTGGCCATTGTAGCTCAAATGTTTAGAGCAACCGCACAGAGAGCGGGAGATCAGTGGTACAAATCCTGGCAATGGCATTGAATTTTTCAGTCTGTCTCTACTCATTCAAACGTAGTTGAACATTGGTACACGCTGTTGCCATGTACGACCACCTATTGCTATTTTCTTCCTTTACTTTGGTTCAGAAACCAAAAAATTGTGCGTCATATAACAGTGGTGCACCTAGGACCACGGAACTATACTGAATGTGTCAGAAGATATTGAAGCAGAAGCAGATCGGGAACCGGTTACACCCGAACACTGATTTTTATTGTACTCAAGACCCTAAAGCGATGTATCCACTTCCATGCAAGATGAATTTTTCTCAGAATCTCGTATCATTCCTCAGTCTCGGTAACTACAGGACCGGTTTTATTTTGCTCGTAAGCTTGGCGGAATAGAAAGAAGTTAACTCATTTGAGGACCGGGTCATAGAGGAAAATGGAAAACTTGAACAAATTGCAAAAGAAGAAACGGCTTCAAAATTTATTGGACCTAAATTCACGATATCTCAAATTTTAGAAATGAGTATGCTAAGAGCTGCTCTAAACAATGTTGCAAAATTTGACTAAGAATCCTGTAAACAGTTATGCTTAAATGTAACACATTTGGCACGCGTTAATGCACGCTATAGTGTTACTTTATATAGTGTCACGCATGCCTCACAGGAACAACGACGCGTAGACGCGTTAATGTACTTCAACTTTAAAGCACACAAGACACATTTGAAGCTATGATTAGTTATCATGTATTCAATAAATGCTGGTTAGCTGTGAAGCCCAGACCTTTTAATGTAAGTGAGAATTAGTATTCTCCAAGAAGTAATTAGTTTCTTCTGATTTACGAGAAAAAAATGTGATGGTGTTGTTTGTGCTTACGTGTTTGGAACCGAACCGTATGCATTCGGATTCCACATTAGGGCTTCTATTTATACTGCAGAGTTTTATGCAATATACCAGTCCATTTTACACTACGTCGAGGAAAGTTGGGGGACTGCTTAATCCTGAGTGATTCCCTCAGTGCACTTCAAAGCCTACGGCAGCTGTACAACTACCACCCTATAGTGCAGCGATCCTGGACGTCCTCCACGTTTTACACGCTTCCGGCGTTATTGTGGTGTGTGCATGGATTCCTGGTCACGTAGGCTTACGGGGGAAAGAAATGGCGGATTCAGCAGCCAAGACGGCTGCCATGAAGCCCAGGGTTCGAGTAACATCTGTGACATCAGAAGATTTTAGGACTTAAATGCGGATAGCTGTGCAAACCTGCTGGCAGGAGGAGTGGCCCACTCTCCGCAGTAATAAACTTAGATATGTGAAAGAACTTCCGATTCCCTGGGTTACCTCCTGTCGTTCATCTCGTCGTGAGGAGGTGAGTTTGGCTCGGTTGCTTATTGTGCACTGCTTTTCTACTCATAATTTTCTGTTTAGAAGGGATCCTCCTCCAGTTTGTCCGTTTTGCAACGAAGCGTTATCTGTCCGACACGTGCTGCTAGAGAATTTTTGCCTAGCACACCTTAGGACGTCTCTGCAGCTGCCGGCCAGCTTTCTAGAAGTACTGGCGGATGACAACAAATGAGTGGAGCAGGTTTTTAAGTTCGTTTCTAGGTTAGACTTTAGAATATAGCGAAGAGTATCTTTTGTAGTTTGCATTTACATTTCTATTCATTTTGTTTTATTGTTTTATGTACATGTATTTTTGTAAGTTTATTTACACTTGTGTATAGTTTTAGAGCAATTTAGATCTAGTTAGTGTCATGACTAATTCTTTAAAGTGCGCTGATAACCTCTGCAGTTGAGCACCCTAATACATTTACCATCTTCAGAAAAAAATGTGAGTCAATCAGGGAATTTAATAAGTGTCATTGTAAATCAGGTGGTTAAACTCTTTAATAGGCAGCCGAATAGCTGTAGTTCAAATTTTGATTACACGACATTAAATTTCTCAGTCTTATTTTCATTTCCGCTGATTATGCATGAAATAAAAATTAACCCTTATTTTGTTTGTTAAATAATAAAATTCTGCAAAAGAGTATTGATGACCTTTAGGAGTTACAAAGCCTAAGACCTTGCAATTAAGAGAATTAAGTTCTTCCATCTTTCGAGCTGCTTGACCATTTTAAGGCAGATTTAAAGTGGATCTGCTCTATATTGCTGTCGAGGGTATAAAATTAGAAGTATAACTAACGTTAAATTGTTTTATGGTACAAATTATTCATAGAGTTGTCTGTACCTTATTCATATTGTCACCTAATTATCGGAAGGCCCGACCAGCTAGCAGCCGGGTGAGCGACATGAGGCATTGAGGTCACGCCTACCCATTTATCTTGTAGCACTAACGAGGGGATGGTTGGAAAAACATCACTAGCCATCTCTTTCCCCTCCTCCATTGACGTCTGGAACAGTCGGAATGACTCACTGAACCGCGAGGCTTCCAGAAACAGCGATCTTCCTATATAAGGCTGCAGCGGACGAGTCAGTTAGGTTCTTGGCGAGCAGCCGTGTGGAGCGCCGAGTGAGCGAACGGACTGGAAGACGGTGTACGTGTATCAGAGGTGTTGCACGTAATTGTGAGCGTGGAAAGGGCCTGTGACAGACGAACTGGTGGATTTTAATTGTGTGCTCTAAGTAATTCTACGAAATCGGCAAGTGTTCCAACTGTAATTCGGTGGAAATAAGGAACATTTTGAGTTTGTGTAATTGGACTTTTAATTTCACGAACCCAGAAAGTCACAATGTTATTTCTAGCTCTTGTTTTCGGAAAATATAAATCAAAATAATGTATTAATGTACTGTGAAAAGTTTAGAAATGTCTGTTGGAAATGAGGATGTTTGAAAAGGTTTAAAACATATTGGCCTTTAATTTATTGGCGTCGCTCATATGGATTGCATGTAATTCTCACAATATTGAAAGCCACTATGTGTATCATTTAAACATATATCTAGCTAAACGTTGGAAAGCTTGTCCATTTAAGCTTTCCTTATTTGGCAGCAATGTCAAGAATGCGCCTAAAAGTCTGAACAAAACTTACGCAGTTGTCTATTTTATCATAACCTTTAGGTTTACATGTAAATCTGAGAAAGTGTGGAATTCTTTCCCGTGTGTTCGTCTTTAAATTTGTTAGTGCACACATATACCCCAAAAGGGTTAAAAGGGTTCTCTAATGAGATGCTTTTGTACTAGGAATCCCAGCATAGGCCATCAACTCCACGAGAGGACGACGCGTTTCCTTTATGAACCATTTTCCCTGGTGGTTATGGAGGCATTCTATTCAATGAAGTTAGATCATCCTTTATGAACAGTGCTAAACCGTATGAAGTTATTGTCTCTGGTCAGTTTTGTATTCTCAGTAAACATTATTTGAACTTTAGTACTTCTGCTGTTTTCTCATAATCAAAAGCGATATGGTAGAAGCACTCACAGTTTAAATCTCGACTATCTGAGCTACTTTGCATTAAATTTTATTGCTCTGCTTCCTTGGAAATCATAGTTTAATGTGTCAACACGAACTGATTAGACTATCGTGCAAAATCTGACATCTTTTCTGGAGGTTTTGTTTTAATATATCACTAAACCCAATCTTAATACGCTGAATCAGAAGATAAACTTAGTTTTTCCCCATCACGCACCAATATTTCATTATATAAGGATTAGTAAAATGTGAATCTTTATACTCAGCTGTATGGAATTTACGTTATAATATTAACTCTAGGAGGACCGAACCCGTCATGTTGACGGATGTGGTGCTTTAAAACGCTTATTTCTTACTTATGTTTTCTTTTCTACGCCTCCCAAGTTTTACGACTTTTAATAAATACTTATAACAAAAACGTCCACAGAGAATAAAGCATTTTGGACTTTCTAAAACCTTTTACAAACAACTCCTACTAGAAAGACCGCCATCCCTCATTTTTACGGGTATGAAAGTGTGAACAATGGCCTTCGGATTTTTTTTTTTTTTTTTTTTTTTTTTTTTGTAGTGTACGTCCTCCAACGTAAAGCCATATCGGACGATGACTGGAATGGGTGAAATGAAGCTCAAATGAGGCTGGGGTCCATGGAGCTTAGAGTTACCTAACATTCGTAAAACCCCGGAAAAAACCTTATCCAGTTAGCTCACCCTGACCGAGATTCGAACTCGGGACCTCTTGAACGTGAGGCAGACATGCTACCACCACGCCACCGAGGCGGGCGCCTTCGGATTTGTACCCATCTGTTGTTGTTTTCCTTCCTGATTGATTTACGGCTCATTGCAGACCCTTTGTCGATGAGTAAGAATCCTTTATTGTTCAAGTGGCGCAGTTCATGCTAACACTTATGTAATTACGAAGTGTTGGAGCAAAAATCGTCCCACTGAAGTTGTTATGGTCGAATACCTGGGGACCGTCACTTTTCAGGAAGACAGTGAACAGAAACAAATTCACTGAAATTTTGTGGTATATGCGATTGGATGACAAGGACACACGTTCTCAAAGACTAACTACAGATCGCTTTACAGCTGCTACTCCCGTCTGGAATCCTCTTAACGCCAATTCCTTGCAGTGTTACATTCCAAGTGAAAATATCACTGTGGACGAGCAACTGTTTCCTTGCAAGGCTAGATGCTCTTTCATTCAATATATGAACAATAAACCGGACAAATTTGGAATAAAGTTTTGGCTTGTAGTTGATGTAAATTCAAAGTATCTGGTGAATGGTTTTCCTTACGTGGGCAAAGACGATCAGCGCCCCACAGGTGTTCCTCCTGCAGAGCATGTTGTAATGCGTCATACAGACCTTTGTTTTTGCAGGAAGAAATATTACATGTGACAATTTTTCCACAACCAAATGCCTTACAGAAAGTTTGGAGCGTAAAAGTACAAGCATTGTGGTCACAGTAAAGAAATGTAGAAGCGAAATCCCTCAATCACCAAAATCTGCTGCAGCACCTTTGAACACAACTGTACTTTATAAATCAGGCGACATAACTCTGATATGCTATCAGGGTAAAAAGAATAAAAATGAGCTTCTTTTGAGTTAAATGCATGACACAGTTACTATAAATAAACGAAATCCTAAGCAGCTACCAGGGGTCACTCGATCACGGAAGGAACATCACCTCGCAAGGATGGGAAAGAAGAAGAAAGAAGCATCTCGCAGAAAAGCTAAAGAAGCCACAACGCAGACTTCACCAGACAGCTCACGTGCCTCGTCTCCGGCGCCACCGGCACTGCCGGCAGCAAAGCGGAGCTGCCACGGTGCCTTGAATGGGAAGTTCTGGGCGATTGCACTCGGGCATGACGCGCCTAGCATAGCTAGCGCGCCACAGCCGGCGGACAACTCGCCCACACCAGCCCACTCCGCATCGTCCAACGCAAAGCAGCCTACAGCCCAACCGGCACCTGACACGCAGTCATCAGATCTCCCAGCCGTAGAAGGACAACAAGCACCACCTGCTAGTGTTACTGTACAACGGCTATCCTACGCCGCTGCCGCAGAGTGCACACATCAATGAGCGCCCCATTCTGCACCAGCACCAGCAACGTCTGTAGGATCCTGCACCCTGGTCATCTGCGGGGTACCGCGGAACCTACCTTGCAGATTCGTCCTCTCCTCCGCGAAGCAGATGTGGCCCTCAGTCTGGAGAGCCAACAAGATATTTACGAGAATGGGCACCATCACTTTAGTTCGCCTGCATCTAGCCGACCACATGGAGCAGAATGCTGCCTTGAGGACGGGGCGCTGCCTCAGAATCGAGGCAGGCAAATTGGAGCGTCACGTCCCATGTCGGCGATGCTGCGACTACGGCCACTGCACCTCCACGTGCAGAGCTTCTCCGAGATGTCACTACTGTGGCTCACGGTGCCTCATCACCGAGTGCAGAAGCCGCGATCTACGGCACCGACGCAGATACTGTGCAACCTGCAATGGTGTAGGCCATTTCAAAGGTTAGCCACAGTGCTCACGCTACCCCAGACCGAGGCATCCAACACAAGGCAACACAGCGACGACCAGGGAAGAAATACCTCGCTCACTTCCTACATCAGCAGCAGCACCTACCACCCTTCCTCAAGGTGGCTTGACGGAAGCCCTTCAGGTACTTCGGGGGGATGTGGAGAACATCGGAGCCCGGCTCATCTCTCTGGAGAACTCCATCACAGCTACACAGTCCTCCAGAGAAGAAATCCATGACCTCCACTCGGAGGTGCTGAACATTGCACCACGGCTTGGACAACTGGAAGAGACAATCACAGCAAACATCACAGAACGCCACTCAGAGCAAATCGACCAAATTAGGAGGATAACAGCAATTGCCCAACGCTCATTAGACAATACATCTGAACTTCAAACCCGGCTAGATCTGGCACAACAACATCCACAGCAACTCCACAACAGTGACAATTCTTGATCTGTGAAGCGAAAGCTCTCACGGCTGGACGAGAGTCACACCAGCACCAATGCCAAACTATACCAGCTTCTACAACTGCTCCACCGCCTGGTTGAGCATCACCTGCAAGTCAACACACAACTTCCTACTGTCTCCCCTCGCGAACGCGCAAGAAGACATTATGCTCCCAATCCCCAACAATAAAAGTCCATTAATCCTCAAAATAAAGTACGCATAATTCCCTTCGTGCCATGCTCAGGACTTCCGTCATGGTCGTGGCCAAGGAACTCAACTCCTACTTGCTCCCGCACCTTGTGCGGCAGCATTTAAATTTACGTTACTATCGGAGGTGCTAATGCGGGACTCCACAACTGGCAGGGGATAACTGCCATCCCTTACCCTATCCTACATCACTGCAAGTAAATTTGGTTTTGTCAAAAAAAAAAAAAAAAAAAAAAAAGCTACCAGTATCAGTGGCGTACTACAATAACACCAACTACGGCGTTGACGTCGATCAAAGAGCTCGACTTGTACACAGTGAAATATGGATGCGGAATGTAGCCTATGCATGCTTTCCAATGTGTTGGCCTTGGCAGCTATTAATGCATGGGTACTCTATAAGGAAGTAACAGATGAAAAAGTAAGCAGACGTCAGTTCATATACAACTTAGCATCAAGTATGTTTGTGGACCATGTTTAGACAACGCTGAATACACGTGTGTTATGTGCTACGATGCTGCAGGTGGCTTTGAATGAGCGAAATCAGGTTTATAAGTGTTTTTTTCATACTGTGATATTCAAAATTTTATGTGGAAACACATGTGTTTGCTAAGGAAAGTTGCCCATTTTACATTTGGTTATCGTATATATTTTAATTAATTTTTAGGCTTAGAATGTTAAATTTACCATGTAATTCTTGAGGCAAATGTAAAATTATATACTGGTAAACTGTATAAATAATATTAAATAAACTGATAGGCATTAAAATTTGTTTAACCATTTTAAAAAGGGCAAATAAAAGTGCATCGTCAAAATGACGGGTTGGTCATTTACGGTAAACCCTAATTAATCAGCATCTCTCAACCAACACTCATAATAAACTAATATTTCACATTTAAACATTACGCCGGGTTGTTTACAATTGGCCTTGAAATGCGTGTCTTTCTACTTCCTCGATGTCCAGGAGAAGTCATTCACCTTGCTCCTCGCTGAACCCAGTTGAGATTTTCTAAGGGGAAAAAACGTGCAAATGAGAGTGCAGGAAAATTACTTTGACACTCATATTGCTGCCCAGCATTTGAAGTTTCTTAAGCATATCCTCTATAATATTTTTGTAAATTGGATCTTGTAATTTCTCAGAAAGTTTACAATGACCCTCTTATAACCAGTTCTTGCCGTTTTTCAGTATCTGTCATTGTTTCTTCAAATAAGGTGTCAGAAAACAACTTCCTAATTTGTGAACAACTACGTAATACTCCCTCTTTAATTTAACCTCAGATATTTCAAGGGAACGCTTGTAGACTTCTTTGTACTAGTTGTCTTTCTTATTTAAGGGGATGCAGCACCGGAAAACCCCAAATCCAGCAATTTTCAACAAATCTTGCAGAAACTTTTACCATTTAGTTCTGATGCATAGTGCACACAGAATACAACATTTGGTCCTTATACCTTCAATATTTTTTGAGTAATTAATTTGTGAAATTCAAAATTTTGTTAAAATTCAAACCGCTCCATCTGATGAAAATTTTCAAAATTTTAATTTTTATATTTCTAAAAATATTCAGATTGTTATGAAGAAAAGATCTGTCATATGAATTTCTTATACTGCCTGTAGTTCCAAAGGGGAAAAGAATTAGGCATGGAGCAAACAAAAATATCCAAAGGCGCTTAAAACTTTTACTTTATACATGAATAACTTTAAAAATATAATGAATATTAAAAATTCATAATGTATAAATCTTTGTTTGCTTTCTAAGAACATTCGTAAAAAATTTAGAGGGACTGAATCAAAACTGGATCATGTGGAACATTTTGAATGAAAAAAAAAATGTTGAAAAATGTATAACTGAGTAAATCAAACTTTAAAATCCAAATCATTTTCCTGCTCTGCTACATGCCTTGAAGTAGACTAAAACCCTTCAGGGGTTAGATAGATTGGACCCTCTTGCCTCTTCCTTCACTCCTCTGCAGCAGTTTTCTTCAATTTTAGTTTCCTTATGGATATTTTAGAAGATAACGTCGCAGATATTTCTGACTTAACTAAGCGTAATTGGTCCTTTCCTTGGCTAAGTTTAGAGATGCTGGTGAAATCTGTGCCCAGAATGTCTGACTGTAGTTTGAGTGAGGCAGAAAAACCAAAATTGAATTCACTGATGGTTAATGTTACAGCAACCTGAAGTCTCTTCTTTGACACAAATATTTCTTTTGGACCTATTATGCCATACGATGTTATGTAAACTTTCATTTGCATTTTGTGTCTTACCCAATGTACATCTCCTTATACTTTCATCTGATGCCAGCCTTTGGTACACAGGCATTAGTTTTCTTACCACATCATGTCTCAAGTATGTTCACATTGTTGTGTTGTTATGTTTAGCTATTTCTTCCCAGACACAGCACAGTGGTGTCGTTGAAGGTGAACCTACTTCTCAGAGGAGGGGCCTTCGACGTTTTGCCATTTCGAGATATTGTCCCTTACTGGCATGGTGGTGGTTTTTAATGATATGACGGTGGGTGGATGGTGGTGGATATGTCTTAATGGTTGTTTGGTTTGTTGCTAGGAGTTGAAATGTTGGAATATCTGGGGGATTGTAGGGGCCTATGGTGGTGCTAGCACTAGTCTGGTTTGCTTGTAGGTTTCACCTGTTCGAGGTCATATTCTCCCAGACTGCGGATTAGACTGTTGAAGCTAGAAGGGAGCTTGTTATAAAGTTTATGAGATAAGGTAAGGATGTAGTTTGTGATTTTTGGGAAGGAGAGGTCTGCATGGATATTGTCGTTAGGAATGTACCAATCGGAAGCTGTTGCTATCCGAAGGTAGCGGTTCTGAAGGACTTGTAGCTTGTGGAGATGGGATTTTGCTGCAACTGTCCAGACTGTGCAAGCATAAGTTAGTGCAGGGCGGAGTATCTGTATATGAGCAATTTTTGTGCAGGCTCATTGTTGATTTCCTATTGAACATAGGATATAGCATGGCCATCCTTCTGGACACTTTGTTAGCCACAGTGCTAATGTGTTGTTTCCACGTCAGACGCCAATCCAGAGTTACTCCAAGGTATGTAGCCTTCGTGGACCATTGTACTTCCTCTCCATCCAGGCGGAGATTGGGTAAATCTTGTGGAGTACGGCGGGTGAATGTGACTGCTTGAGATTTAGTTGCATTTATCTTCAAGCGCCAAGTGATGAACCAGGCAGATAGCATATCAGCGTAACGCTGCGCCTTGGTTACTGCATTAACGTGTTGTTTAGATGAGACTGTTAATGCGGTGTCATCAGCGAATAGATATAGGTTACTGCCTATTAGGGTAGGGAGTGTTTTTATATAGGTGAGGAATAGGAGGGGACCAAGGACACTGCCTAGTGGTACCCCGGCTTGAATACCATAGGGTTGAGAATGGATGTCGTCCCTGGCAACGACAAAGGAACGGTTTTTAAGGTAGGTGTTGATAAGTTGTATAAGGTATGCTGGGATATTGTAGTGGATGAGCCGATGCATGAGGCCGTCATGCCACACCGAGTCGAATGCTTGAGAGATGTCTAGGAATAGTGCTGTAACGTAATGCCGGTTATTAAACCCGCGTATTACATCGTCCACAAGGCGAAGTAACTGGTGAGAGGTGGAGTGTTGACGTCGGAAACCAAACTGCTCGGGTCGTAGCACGTTATGTTGGTCCAGCAGATGTTGAAGGCGGGCCTGCAACACCTTCTCGAAGATTTTACTGATGGCCGGCAGCAGACTAATGAGCCGGTGGCTACTAATGTTTTTGGGGTCCTTTCCTGGCTTATGAATGGTGATAATCCCAGCTCCCATGTATCGTTTAGCCTATTCATGATCCTAACTATGTACACAGTCAACAAAAGGATAATTGTTTCAAAGAATGTTTTACATACAGCCTATATAACAGTTATATGCAGTTTTGATGTATAAAATATCTATATAAATGTTACATGGCACACTAGAACTCATCAATTATATATAAACAGTATGTGGTTTAAAGAGAAGCACAAGAAAATCATGACGAAGTTAGAAACTCACACAAAAGCAAAATATATACATTAGTGTTTGCTTTCAACGTTTGCAGCCAGTGTTTTATTTCCATGGTTCCACATATTGTGAGAAATAACTATTATACCAACACAAAATTTCACCAGAAACTTGCCCGCTAAATGTATAAATTTAGTACAATTTAACTGCACTCAAATTACAGAATTCTGTATATCTAATGGCCAGCATGCACGTGCGCACTAGCATTTAAATTGTCATGTGAAGGTATTTAACTACCTGAAACCCAAATTTAGTTGGATTATAATACTGTAAGGTTCAAAATATTTTATTAGCTCAAAAACAAAACCAAAATAATTTATTCCCATATTTTAGCCAAATTAGGTACTGCATTCCCTTAAAGCGTTAATAAATTCCTTCAGTAAGCCTAATTTTATGAGTAAAAGATAACATTTATTGGGTCAACGAACACTCGTGAATATTTTTCATTCCTGGCACGAGACTCTCTGCTTCAAATGTTTTCTTCTCCAGTGCTTGGATCGGACGCTACTAACCCACTCACAAATAAAACATAGCATTTTAGTATAACCTTATTGCTGATCCAGTTGCATGCCAATAACTTTTAAATCTCCACATACCTGCCACTTAAGTTCTGAATATTTTAATTTTCCTGGAAGTAATTTTAGGATATGATGTGTTTCCTTGAGGTAAACTGAATGAACTCCTGGAACTGATGCATATTTATGTCCATTATACAACAATTACACATCTCAGACTGATTTTAGTGTTGTTATCTGTTACATTTGTGTCATTGTTGTAAAACATTAATTCGAACAAAGAAATTATTAGTATTTCTTAGTTCCATACAATATTTATGCGCAGAGCTACATCAGAACGTTTTAAATATAATGCTAATTTTAAAACAATAGTACGTGATAGAAAAAAAACGATTTTAGTTTCGGAATCAGCACATGAAATTTAGTAAAGCGGACATATTTAGGTGGAAAATTAAGAATCATGCCAATCATTGTTATTAGCTAGTATGCTCATATGTGTACTTGGTCTTAGCATCAATAACTGTAGAAAATTTGATTCAGAATCTTAACATTAAGTTTTATACATAATTAATTACACACACGCGCACACTAAACTCATGCATATTCTAATATACAATGCACTGGCTCATTACCTTCCGAGGAGGAACTGTCTCATTCTTCCATTTCCCAAGAAAAATAATACTTAATGTCATTATTAATGATAAGTGAAAACTAATTTCAAAATTAAATCCAAGAATGTCACTATTTACATGCTCTTAAAGATGACGATAACGTTATCAATAAAGCTTTAGAGTTAATCCCTATTTTGAACCATACAGCCATCTATTGGCCAATTGCTACAATCATGTCTGTTAACTTTGAGGCAATTTTTATTTTGTTTTAAACTCACAAATAATTACTGCTGCAGGTAGAACATTGCAAAGCCCGAGGAATTGCTATGAATGACGTACCTGTACAGTAATATTATAAGAGGGCTGTTCATTAAAGAATGATCATAATTTTTTACGATCATAATTTTTTGCACTAAAATTCAACCTTAATATATTATTTTAGCTTGATGTGAAACAAACACGCCGTAGTAGTTTCATTGTTGATACTCCTGTTTAGCGCCTATGAGAACCAGCCAAGTTCATACATGTTCAGTATCGCCTACCGCTGCAATGGAGGTAACACACGAGGAACAATAGGTGGCTTAGAAATTCTGCATTCGTCTGAACAAATCTTCAGTTGTGGTCTATGAAATGTTACAGGAGACCTATGGAGAGTCTGTTCTTCCCTACAGCACAGCTTGAAGGATGTTTAAAATGTTTAAGGAGAGGAGACAATCAATTTCAAAGGAAGGTGGACCTGGTGCTCCAGTTACTGCTCTGAAGGAAGAAAACATCAACACTGCTGCTGCCATTGTAAGAGAGGATTGACGAATTACCTTTGTAACAGTATTTTTGGGTTATGTTCGGAGAGATTATGAATTTAAATATGTAAAAATGTATGTACCTGCGTGATTGGCCGAAATAATAATTATATGACGTAATATGACGTAATGTGGTGACGTGCCATTGGATCGGCCAATCACAAAATTAAGTAGAAGTAACGATAATGACGAGGAGTCAATAATCTTTAGGAGCGTGATATGTTCTTCAGTTTTGTTTAATTATGATAAGTTAATAATAATCTTTAAGAGACAGTTATGTTCTTCAGTCTTGGATAGTGACGATAAATTAACAATGTTGTTATAAAGAGAAAGAGATTTTTGTTGTAACGACGAATGTGATGTATACCGCTGCAAGAACAAAAATGTTTTAAGTTGTATTTCGAATCCGTATAAATATAACAAAATAAGAATTCATCGAAATAATTTGACTTCTTTATTCCGAACCACGCCTTGAAACACATATGTCTCATGACTTATTTAGAATTCGATTGATACTTCAAAATAATCATGGAAGTGATCGTATGAACATAATTTTGGAGCTGATGTTGGCGTGGATGCCTTGTACAAGAGGATCCAAGAAAGAAATCAGAATTAACTACGAATAGTCCAACTTATTCCCGTTACACCTTAAGATCACTTTCCGAAATACTGAACATTTCATTGGGTGCCACCCAAACGTTGGTGCCACAAAGATTACACATGAGACGTGTTTGTGCGCGATGGCTTGGAAGACTGCTTATTCCTGAACAAAAGGTCATTCGCATGCAGGCCTGCATGCAGTTGAAGTTAATGTTAGAGGAAGATCCGGAGTTCCTTTCAAATATAATCACTGTTGATGAAAGTTGGCTACATCATTTTGATCCTGAGAGCAAACATCAAAGCTCAGTATGGAAATCTCCTTCATCATCAACCCCCAAAAAAGCAAAAGTGTTTGCTTCTGCTAGGAAAGTTATGGCCATCTCATTCTTTGATATTGATGGAATGATTTATCAGCATGTTGTACCTCCACACACATCAGTAACTACAGGGATGTCCTGAAAACATTGCAAGTCCATATCAGGCGCAAAGGACCACATTTCCGTGAGGCAGGCTGGATGCTGCACCACGACAATGCGCGCCCGCATATTGCCAATGTTGTTGATGAATATCTTACAAAAATCAACGTGAAGTGCATCCCTAACCCTCTCTATGCCCGCTTCGGTAGCGTAAATGGCAGCGTGTCTGCCTCACGTTCAAGAGGTCCCGAGTTCGAATCTAGGTCAGTTTGAGTTATCTGGATAAGTTTTTGCCGGGGTTCTCCCTTACCCCTAAAGATGCATGTCAGGTAGGGCTGAAGCTCGATGGGTCCCAGGGTCATTTGAGCATCATTTCAACAATTTCTTTCATCGTCCGATATGAGTTAACGTTGGAGGTCTTAAATTAAAAAAAAAAAAAAAAAAAAAAAAAAAAAAAAAAAAAAACGTTTCGATAGTGCGGATTTAGCCCCATGTGACGTTTTCCTATTCCGAACTTGAAAAAGCGCCTTCGTGGGAGGCATTATCCATCATCAGAAGCAGTGGTGAAGGCTGCGAAGATGATTTTTGAAGGATCTCTCTAAAAATGGTTTCCAGCATGTTTGTGAAGACTAGCAGAAATGCTGGGACAACTGCATCACATTCAGGCGAGAAAATTTTGAGAAGGACCATCAAAATTATGAGGATGAGTAAAGGTACGTTGTCAAAAAAAGATTCTGATCATTCTGTATTGAACAGCCCTCGTACGAGAAAATAATCGTGTGTTAGATTTACTGTTAATTAACAGTTCCCAAGATTTGTGTCCTGCTCTTTCTAGTACACTGACTACTGGAAAACAAATTCAACATTTCCAGAACTATAAAACATTGTCTGCTAAATATTGTTGTATTCGATCTGCAACTGTTTCCTCTGAAAGACTATTTAGCACAGTAGGACTCATATGTTACAAAAAAATAAGTAGAGCTGACCCCGAAAAAGTGTAAAGCCTAGTATTATTGAACATAAATACTCGAGTATTTAAAACACAAAAATGCTGGGGTCTCGAGTTTGGGCGCTACAGAAGGCCCTATGTTCAACTTAAGGAATTACAGGAACCCATCTCTTCAGTAATACTAAGGAAAGGGCAAAGCTATTCTGAAAATTCCAACTTCCATAATAAACCAATCACAATGAAAATTTAGCCACAAAATTAGAGCATTATTTTAAACTTGCATAGAATTTTTATATTGCTACACCAAATAGTTCATTTATTATTACTTTTTTGGGAAGTATTGTAAAATTTAAAAATGTGTTTTGAGCTTTTGAGTTGAATTTTTATTTTTTGCTAGCACAGAGCAATTTTAGCAGACCCACATTCTTATTTTTTGGAATATTCTCGAAGCATTTGTACGAAAATATTTTCTATGTGTTGGCTTTCAAAATTTTGAAAATATCAACTTTTAGATTCCTTAACACTATATAGTTTTCAAAACAGGAGCATTAACAAAAAATGGGTGTGTGAAGTTCCTTATTTGCATATTATAGACCAATCCTGTAAGCTTCACAAAATTAAATGAAAAGCATTGACGCGTGAGGCATTTTGTATACTGAAAAATGTTAGAAAAAGAGTTTTCCAGAAAATTAAGTTCAAAGTAATGATTGTTACTTTTAACTATTGTTAGAGTTCTCTTGAAATTGTCACGTGATGGCCTAAAATGGTGCCACTGATAAAAATAGCATGCCATCTATTACTACAAACCCTAATCTACCAAAAATGCCAAAAAGGAAAATTCCATGATTTTCAACATTTTCGGCGAACTTTCAGTGTAGTCTTGCCTTAAGGAAATACAGGAATTCCCTCTCTTCCTCCCTTCCTCCCTTCCTCCCTTCCTTCCGTCCTGCCTCCCTTCTTCCAGTCTTTCTTCGCTCCCTCCCATCCTCACTTCCTCCCTTCCTCCCTCCCTTCCTCTATCTTCCCTTTCCTCCCTTCCATCCTCCCATTCTCCCTTCCTCCCATCCTCACTCCCTCCCTTCCATCCTCCCATTCTCCCTTACTCCCATCCTCCCATCCTCCTTTCCTCCCTCCCCTCCTCCCATTCTCCCATTCTCACTTCCTCCCAACCTCCCTCCCTTTCTCCCTTTCTCCCATTCTCACTTCCTCCCATCCTCCCTCCCTTGCTCCCTTCCTCCTATCCTCCCAACCTCCCATCCTTCCATCCTCTCTTCCTCCGATCCTCCCATCCTCCCTCCGTTCCCCTCTCCCTTCCTCCATCCCTTCCTCTCTACTTTCCTTTCTTCCTCCATTCCTCCCTTCCTTCCTCCCTCCCTTCCTCCATTCCTCCCATCCTCCCTTCCTCAGTTCCTTCCTCTTTTTCCCCCTTTCTCCCTTTCTCCCTTTTTCCCTTCCTCACATCCTCACTTCCTCCCTGGGCGCTAATGACCATGCAGTTGTGCGCCCTTAAACACCACACATCATCATCATCACCACTTCCTCTCTTCCTTCCTTCCTCCATTCCTCCCTTCCTCCCTTCCTCCCTTTCTCGCTTCCTCCCTTCCGCCCTTCCTCCCATTCTCCCATTCTCCCTTCGTCACTTCTTCCTCCCTTCCTTCCTTCCTTCCTTCCTCCCTTATTACCTTTCTTTCATCCTCTCTTCTTCCCTCCCTCCAATCCTCCCTCTCTTCCTCCCTTCCTCCCATCCTCCCAACCTTCCTCCATTTCACCCTCCTGTCTTCCCTTCCTCCCTTCCTCCATCCCTTCCTCCCTCCCTCCCTCCCTACCACCCTTCCTTCCCATCACCCTTCCTCCCTCCCACCCTTCCTCCCTCCCTTCCTCCCTCCCTTCCTCCCTCCCTTTCTCCCTCCCTTCCCAAACTTCCTACCTCCCTTCCTCCCTCCATTCTTCCCTTCCTCCCTTCCTCCTGTAATATTCATTGCTGTACTGTAGCTAGCATGATTTCTACGTAATCATGTTATAGTATTGTCACTGTGGGTTGGTAGAATTAAAAGTCCAATTTGCCGAAATGTTAAATGTTCTTTGTTGCCGTTGAAACACACTGCGTAGCAGCAGAATTACATCACATATCACAGTCTACAACACCAAGGTCGATGAAAATAACAAACAGCTTAGTCAACTTCCACTGTTTATAACACTGGTGTTACACAACATCTGTTCACAATTACAGCGGACTCTTGTCAAGTCGCTCTCTTAAATACCTCATTGATAAATTCGAGAGATTTCTCGAGCAATTAAGAAAAACAACTGTTCTCTGTCAATCGAGATATCACTAGTACCCTCCTTACGTGAAACCCTATCTGGGTCGGCAAGTCACTTATCTCAAGCGCTATGTTTATCTGCTTATGCAACACTGCCCACCTGTTATCTTTATCTGCAGTCTCTTTTTGTATAGTGGCCGCGCTTAAACCATCCCCAACCGGCTCTCTTTGTAGGGAAAAACTGCTCTTCCCCATAACCACAATGTCATAAACATCTTAGGAAACACCAACCGGGGTCACAGGTAAAGAACGATAGGCACGTGTTTACAGCTCAGAATACCCAGGGTTGTCATTGTTTAAAATAACGTTTAGAGGCAAAACATAAATAAATAAAGCAGAATTCACTGTAACAAATCATCATTGATCTTTTCAAATTAATTTTAAATGATTAATGTTTCCTATAATAATACATAATGTTACAACTCTTTATAACATAACTGAAAAGAGATATATGACCTATGCTGTTATGGTATTGGTACTTCTATTACGTACAAGAACTAAATGCGTATTATTAACATAATATCTAAGGAAAGTTTAGTAAAACATCATTACAATTTTAAAATGGTTAAATTGCATCAGTGTTCATGAATTTGCGAGAGATATTTACTTGCGAATTAAACAAGCACTTTGGGTATTCTGGTAGTTAATAATAATTTATAAGCAAAGATTGCACCTTAGATCTTTGTTTATTGCAATCGTGAGCCGATTTATCCTAAAATATTTTCCTTTACTCTATGACAGCTACAGGTGGTGAATTTCTGTTGATTTAACAAAGCAATAAATACTTCAAAAGTAAAACAAAACAAAAAGAACCAAGGAATTAAAGAAAAACTATTATGGGTGCATATTAAGTTGGTGATTGACGGTTGAAGGAGTGGGGAAGGAGAGGGGATAGCGCCGTTGCCACTTTACCGTTCCTCTCCACGTGCTAGGCAACGAAGATGGCGGGTAGAGTGGAGGAGGAAGTTCGACTGCGGTAATGTACACGCACATATTCCTAGAAATTTGAGCATTGCAGTAGTAATCCTAAGACTGCCGTAAGACTGTCTACACGTTTAAGTGAGCAGTTACCTAATTGCAGCATACGAAATCTTCGAAATGAACAAAAAATAAATGGTTAGCTACAGTTAAGATATACAGAAACAAAAGTGCCATACCTGCAGAGAACTATGCATTCTATTCCAACGGGAATATGCCACTTATCTCATAGTCCCTGCTGTCATTGGTACTGCTTTTCTGATGGTTGTCGGCGTCGTCGTCGCCGTCAGAGCTACTGCAATCTCCCACGGAAATCATGAGTTCCTCCACTTTCTTCCAAAACGCCGTCGTTTTCCCATGCTGCCACTATAACTTTTTTGTGTGACAAACAGCATCTTCCCAATTTTTAGCAATTATTTTTGCTATTGCTTCTGTTAGTTTTATAACAGATGTTATAGTGAAATCTTTATTGTTGCGCGCTACATATCCCTTTATTTGGGCCCAAATCAAATCTATTGCATTAAAATGGCAATAGTAGGGAGGAAGTCTGATAATTTTGTGGCCTTTTTCTGCATCAATTTCATTAAGTATATATTTTGGGAACTGCGGTTTGCTTTTACCGGTTCTAGCAATTCATACTTTTTTTTTAAATGGTCTTGAACCCGCACATATAATTTCCCTTAATTGTTCTTTAATTGGGATTCCGTACCCATAAACATTTTTGGTGGTCTTCACAGATAATTTCTTTCTGTCTGTTTCTGTAGCACAAGTGTTTGTGGCAGTCATTAGTAACGATAATTAGCTAAATATTAAAGTTACAGTGAAACACTAAAGTTGATCACCGAAACACACGAATTATTTTGCGAAAATGTAAAGCTGTTTACACCCTGTGAAACATTCACTGCTTGAAGCAGTACACTCTTATTGCAACAGCGCTCTAACTTGGTGCACGTATCAAGAAGGACCACCCCATATGTTTAAGGGAGGAGAACTCTTATAATTGCTTACATGTGAGGAGGCGTGGTCAGAAGGGAAAGCTTTTGACATCGCCTGCGATTCAATGGACGAGGCTAAAAAGTCTGTTTAGTTAACGCGTGTGCACGTCGGTTGCTGCCTTTGACGAACCCTTATAATCGTTTTACAACACCGGCCCTCCTTCTCTCAGACCGTTCTGCAAGGTTGCCACCTTTCTGGATACGTCATGGGTATCGTACGAGGTTTCGTCTAAATAAATTATCTTATGTACGTTACTGCAAAACTTCCTTAGTTTTGACGATATATACAATTGTACTGGATTCCATAATAACCCTTATCTTGTTGAAAGTACGGTATTCGAAACCCAGCTCCTTTAGGAGGCCGTGCAATGTGCAATGTCCATAAGGAAAATCACAAATTTCTTGCAAATGTGCAACCAATTCGTCTAAGTTGGGCGCTCTCCCTTTTGCATAGAATCTATGAATTTCTCGACGAATTAAATCACATATGAAATTATCTACTTTAGAGAAACGTTTCCTTTTGTTTTCACACTTGATCAGCGTCTTTGGTATTCCTTTCGTCACAATATATCTTCCTGTATTTCTGTGAATACCCAGAATTTGTCAGGTTCATTACAAGACCCCTTACCAAAATTATTTGTCAGCACATATTTATGTGTGTTCAAAACACGCGCTTGAATTTGCTCAGAAACAGTTCCCGTTATAACTTTGTCTTTTGAGGCTTTTCCAGTAACATAACTCGGCCCAGTTATTCACATTATTGTCATCACTTTGATTATTTTTGCTTGACTGAAAGCTATCTACTACTTCATTTGCATTTATCACTGCATTTCTCTCCCACGGTCTCCACATCGTGACACAAACGAATTTCTGCACGTAATGAAACAGATCAACTGGAAGTTGGAACTTTGACAACAGAGACTCCACGTGGAGTAGACATGCGACTGTCACTTCGAGAAAATCAGAGTTGCTATTGGTCCTGAACGACAGTGTTCCATTTCTGAAGTGTGGAGATAGATTTATGACGGTCATTAGTGGGCAGAAGTGTCAGGTTCCTTTGACTCCGAACTGCACATACGTTAACTAAACAGACTTTATTATATACACAAGCCGCGCTTATCTCTCGGCACCGAAATTCTGTGCTTTTCGCCGCGACAGAATTTTACATTCACATATTAAATTTATATCTCCCAATCGACTTTATATAATTATGTATATCGTCATCAAGTTACATATAAATAAGGCCTCTAGTTATAGAAATTGTCATATTTATTATATCGTTGTTATTGGCATCCATACTTAAGGTTTGGTGTTAGAGTGTGGGCCATTAGATAAAGAATACGAAGAGAGGGTATAACAAATTCAAGCAGTACAATGTTATCTTTATAAAATTATTCTATCTAAAATAATTATATTAATATGAAAAAAACACGAAAGCTCTTTTTATGAAAACAGGATGATGGTTACTGAGTTGCTTTGTAAAGGTCTGTACTTTGCACTAATTTTATGCTCGTATGAGCAAGAGAGCAAAAATACTGCTGACCCTAAGGGACAATGCATTTGACAAATACCACTGTGTGGATACATGCACGTTTGTTAGCGTGTATTGCTACACTTTCTAAGCACGTTTGCCCTCTCTCTTGCTACGAGTTACACAGACAACGCTGACTACAAAGCATTTTCACAAAACTAAGAGAGGAATGGGGAAAACATAGCCGTATTAGTTTTCAGGGAATAACCGTGCTTCCATTATGTGCACCTTTCATTTCTTTTGTTGTCCCCTTCTCCTCCTCTTTTGTTTATTTTTGCAGAAGTAAAATGAAAAGGGAGGCCAATGCACCCGCTCCTCTAAAAACAAAAGATTTCCTAATTTCTTTTTACTTCACTCTACACAAAGAAGTGAGGAAGTGAAGTACGTGCCACTATAAGGGAGGTAGGACCAAAGGGTAACAACCATTCCTATTTTAAGAAAAGAAAAACTTTTATTTCAAAAATATATAGATGGTACATTTACATTGGCTACCTCTATTCATTCTTAAAAAGACAGTCTTTTGTGTAGTTAAGTTAATCGAAATAATCATTTGTGAATAGCCATTACTTCACTTCCTTTTTGTATGAGAGTTTTTCAATAAAGAAAGATCATTATTTTTTACGGTCATCATTTTTCGCACTAAAATTCAATCTGTTAGCTTAATGTGAAACAAACACGCCGTAGTAGTTTCATTGTTGGTACTCCTGGTTCCCGCCTGTGAGAACCAGGTAAGTTCAGACATGTTCAGTGTCGCCTATCGCTGCAATGGAGGTAACATGCGAGGAACAATATGCGGCTTTGAAATTCTGCTTTCGTCTCAACAAATCTTCAGTTGAGGCCTATACAATGTTACAGGAGGCCTATACAATGTTACAGGAGGCCTATACAATGTTACAGGAGGCCTATAGAGAATATGTTCTTCCCTACAGTACACCTCGAAGGTGGTTTAAAATGTTTAAAGAGGGGAGACAATCAATTTCAAAGGAAGATGGAGCCGGTGCTCCAGCTACTGCTCTTACGGAAGAAAACACCAACACTGCTGCTGCCATTGTGAGAGAGGTTCCACGAATTTACCTTAAGAAATCTTTCTGAAATACTAAACATTTCATTAGGTGCCACATTTCCGTGAAGCAGGCTGGATGCTACACCACGATAATGCGCGGCCGCATATTGTCAATGTTGTTGATGAATATCTTGCAAAAATCAACGTGAAGTGTATCCCTCACCCTCCCTATAGTCCGGATTTAGCACCATGTGACTTTTTTCTATTCCCTAACTTGAAGAAACGACTTCGTGGAAGGTATTCTCCATTCTCAGGAGCAGTGGTGGAGGCTGCGAAGGCAATTTTGAAGGATCTCACAAAAACAGCTTCCAGTATGTCTTTGAAGACTGGCTGAAACGCTGGGAAAAGTGCATGGCATTCAGGGGAGACTGTTTTGAGAAGAACCATCAAAATTATGAGGATGAGTAAAGGCACGTTGTCAAAAGAAATTGTAGTCATTCTTTATTGAACAGCCGTCATGTGTTATTTACGTCCTCCAACGTAAAGTCATATCAGAAGATGAACTGAATGGGTGAATTAATGCTCAAATGAGCTCGGGCCAGGCCTTGCAACAGCACACTGCCGCTCACACCCTTGTTTTAAAAATACAGGTCCAGATCTCGCAAATGCTCAGTCACCGATACAATTTTGTCTTTACCTGGACCCCAGGCCATGTTGGGATTTCCGGGAACGAGGAGGCGGTCGCGGCTGCTAAGTCCGCTTGCCATTTGCCCCGGAGTTTAACAACTACGGTGTCATACCAGGATGTGCAACGTTTTTTCCGTCGGCAACTCCTATCTGCTTGGCAGCACTCCTGGACAGCTTTACAAGGCACACAACTCCGGGCGATAAAGGAGAGCGTACAACCCTGGCCAACTTCCTGCAGGGATAACCGGCGAGCCGAGGTGATACTCACCCGGCTGAGAGTTGGGCACACACGTGCGACTCATGGCCATTTGTTAAGAGGGGAACCGGCCCCTGTGTGTGCTCCGTGTGCAGTACGCCTCACTGTGCGGCATGTATTGCTGGATTGCCCGCAGTACGCCCGCTTTCGCCAGTCTTTGGGCTTGGGGACTAACTTGCTCGGTGTTTTAGGGGACGACCCAGTGGCCGTGGATAAGGCACTGCGGTTTGTTGCTGAAATCGGTTTTAATAAACAAGTCTGACTTGTATTTTATATTTATTAATTCTAGAGATTTTAAATTATTAGTACTGGGATGAGTTCTTTTATGTACTTTTAATAGTTGAGTGTTTTTATTTTATCTTACTTTTTAACTTAGTTTGTGTAGCTTTTAGTTCTTAGAGTTAACCTCAGGCCCAAATGACCTTGTTGTCGACGGGCCCTAAAACACCACACACTCACACTCACTCCATGGAGCTTAGAGTTACCTGACATTCATCTAGGATAAGGGAAAGCCCCGGAAGAGCCTTATATAGGTAACTCATCCTGACCGATATTCGAACTCGGTACCTCTTGAGCCTAAGGCAGACATAGTACTACCACGCTACCGAAGCGGTCACATTTATTTTGATACTGAAAATATGGATTTTTAAATTAAGGATCATAACAATGTTTGTATAGGACTGTAATGGAAACCAATAGGGGGTTTGAATACATCCCTATACAGTAACTGGTGACGTAGCTACTGTGACTAGGTAGTATAGTACGGTGGAGCCAGAGGAAGGGGAGGTATGTGTAGCACTGAAAGTCAAACACAAGTAAGTGAATATATTCTGTCTTAAGTTAAATACACGTACTCCTTGGATCTTGAAGGGATGATGGATGCAGATGAGATATAAAATACTTGGTCACAAGGTGCAATCATACCTTGGTGATGTATTGCCTCGATGGCCGAGTTTCGTGCTGACTGACAAGCAGTGTTTGGATCTGTCGCACCTGGCTGTCGAGCTAACCTTTAAAACTTTAAAATAAACCCTTGTGCAGAATAATCATCCACGTATGGCTCGAAGGTGTCCCATCGAATGTTCCATGAAGTATTGTTTCTCTATCTTTTGTTTAGAATTCTGATTATAAGTTCATAGATCGCTTATTTCTAACTCACAGCACAGCTTCAGTTTTTCAAATCCTCTGCCTATTCGAGAACAATGGCATTATACACATATACATAGTGTGATCCATATAAATCTGAACCATTTCATAGGTCATGATTTCCCTTTGAAAGCTCGTAGAAAGTAGGAATTTGTTTAAGTGATCTCAATGGCTCTGGGAGAATTGACCGCACTGAAAATTGTAGACATTTCTTTGATACGACTGTAGACACTGAAGTTTATATGGGTATCTTCAAGACATTTATAGAGTAGCTGGATGATATCGAATTGAGAGAAGGTTATTTCCAGCAAGCTGGAGCAACGTGTCATACATCTAAGGACACCATGGAACTTTTAACCAGTTTCTTTGATAACACTGGGCAACAATGAAAATGTTTTGGGCTTAAAATACTGAATGTATATGTATTTCCATCTGCTGAATTAAAAAATAACCATAAAAATGATAAATTAGCTCTGGTTTTGAAGATAAAGTGCCATTTCATTTTTAAGAGTGAAGATTATAAATTTGGGGTATTTTTGGTGGGAGTTGGCACAACTGTCAAATAAAAAAACACAATCAGAGAGAATTTATGGAAATTAAGTGATGCAAAATTTACGGAAGGCACTTTTGTCAGACAACAAATAAGAGAGCTTGTAAAGGATCCTGCATTTGACCAAATTTTGAAGGAGAAAGAAAAGGAAGCTTGGGAAGCCATCAAGGGCGTTGTTCACGGATTTTTGTGCAACAAAAGAGATGACAACTACAAGCATTTGCTGACAGTGCTCTTGCAAAAATACCGTAACCTTGGATGCAACAGGTCCTTAAGATCCATTTTCTCCACTCCCACCTAGACTTTTTCCCTCCTAGTTGTGGAGCTGTTAGTGATGAACATGGGGAGAGATTCCATCAGGACATTTCTGTTATGGAACAAAGATATCAGGGCCGTTGCAATGAAGTAATGCTTGTGGATTACTGTTGGTCTTTGTATAGGGATTCTGTGGAACTCCATCAAAAGAGGCCAGCTAAAAGACGACGAAGTCAATAGGCCACCACATGCTTCTCCTCAGACACGATTATGTGCGAAGTATTTTTCCAGCAATTTAGAACTCTTAGCTTGTAACTAACAGTTTAAAAAAGTCAAATACACTTTCATTGTTGTTAGCATGTATTTAATTAAAATGTATCCTTTTCTCTCAATCCGTCAATATGTCATACTTCCAGCTTGTGTATATCATAGAAACTAGAGCTAATGAAAATTTAACTTTTCATTGTCATATTAGTTTTTCTCAACCCAAAATAAGTAGGAATTGCTTCATGAGGTGCTAGAACTATTCAAAAATAATGTTTTGGTTGCCCAGTGTAGTCGAATAATCTTAAAAGGTCTGTTGCCCCCAGATTCCCTGTCCTAACCTCAGCGGAGCTTTTGTAGGGGTATCTAAATGTAGAGTGTACAAGAATAAGCCAGAATAATTGATATTCACAAGGGATACATTGGAACCGAAATATGTAACATTGGCGAGGATGGAAATAATCATTTCTTCCACACTGGCCGTGTGTAGTGTAACGGTTGAATGAGTAGAGGCAGACTGAAAAATTCAATGCCATAGCCAGGACTTCAACCACGGATCTCCCGCTATCCGTGCGGTAGCTCTAACCATCTGAGCTACTATGGCCAACATACCGACATGACATTAAATTCTCCAACTGACTCATATGTTTCCCGGTAGACCACTAGGGGTTCTCATGTGCTATCAGACACGCACCTTTTGTGACGACTTACTATGCTAGAAGTACTTAAGTCCCAGGCTTCATAGTTGTATAACTATGAAAATAAAATTCATAAAAAGAAATTATAAAATCAAATAGAGTACATCTTCATCATAGGGATGCCCACGTTTCAAAAAATGAATGTTTTATGCCTGTAAGATGATAACTATTAGATTTGAAGGGACATTTCTTTAAAAGTTTGTTTTCAATTTATCGCTCGTGTTTAATACTAAACAGTTGGCACGTATGCGAATTTATGGATTACTTGTATATAATTTCAACCGGTGAGAAGATATGATCAAGTTACCTGCGTGTGGAAAATATAATAATAGCGAGGGTTATATATAAATTATCATGTATTACGTGGGTAGGTCAAAAATTAATGCCTCCGATTTTTTTCTACATTAATTGCCAAGAAAATTGAATTCAATTTACATAGCTTGAAAACTACAACATTGACAATTAATTTGTCACTATTCAATATCCTTTTCCACAGTTTGGGTCCACCTTTTAAGTAGGGTATGTATTCCAGTGTGATAAAACACACGGTCTTGCTTCCTAAGCCATTGACGCACGGACGTTTTCACAGCCTCCTCATCTTCAAAATGAATCCCACGATGAGATTCCTTTAGTGCCCGAACAGATGGAAGTCTGATGATGCCAGGTCAGTGAGGTAAGACTGGCCATTCCAATTTCTCAATTTCTGTCGTGGTGTAACGGCTGGTGTGTGGTCTTGCATTGTCATGCAAAAGAACAACATCCGCCATAGTTTTTGTTGGGCGAACTCGGCGAATATGTGCTTACAGCTTTTTGAGAGTTCTGACGTATTGGACAGAATTTATTGTGCATCCCTCCTTCAAAAAATCAATCATGAGCACACCCTCTGTATCCCAAAACAGTGTTGCCATAACTTTCCCTGCCGACCGCTAAGTTTAATTCTTCTCTTTTTTTCGGTGACCATTCCATTTACTGCCTCTTTGATTCAGGTTGAAAAACAAATGAATCCACGTTTCGCCTCCAGTAAAATTTTTTTCCAGAAACTCCTCTCCCCACAAATTGAAGAGCTGCAAGTGTTTGGAGGCTGTTGTTGTCCTTGTTTCTTTGTTTTGGACGGCTAACATTCTTGGTACACAACGTGAAAAAACTTTTGAGTAACCCAGTTGTTGAATAATCGTCATCACACTGCCTTTACTGAGGGAGGTATTGCGACACAATTCACCTGTTGTTACCCAACGATCACCACGAATGATGTCATCGACTGGCTGAATGTTGCATGGAGTCACTGCAGTCATCGGCCTGCCGTTTCGCTTTTCATCTGCCAATGGTGTTTGCCTTTCAGCTTCGTTAGAGTGACGAACCCATCGTCTAACAGAGCTGACATCCACCGTTGCTTCACCATACACATTTGTTAGCCTTTCGTGAAAGCGAATTAGCGTTTCACATTCCGCAGTCAAAAATTCAATCACAGAACGCTGTCTAATACGAATGTCGATGTCAGCCATTTTGCAAGAGGATGCAGTGCTGCCACCTGTTGACTTAGGAAGTTACTACTGCAGGGGAATGGAGAGGAAGGTTTGAGGAATAGTGGCAAATTCAAAGTTTTCACATAACTTATTTAAGCAAAAAATAGGACGCATTAATTTTTGACCCACCGTCGTATTTCACATCAGTAGTATCCAAATTTCCTGTAGAGGTCAATCGCCGAGTAATTCAACCTAAAACTAAAACAAAATTTAACTTGGATTTATGAGTACTACAATAGACTATATCTGGTTTCAAGATCAAAATCTGTACTATTTTCTCATAACTGAGGACCGCCTTAAGTCCTCGCTTTGCTGCAAAAGTCCCGTTTCTCTTTTCGCTATCTCCTTAATTCCTGTACGCTTTTTCTGCCCTCTCGTGTCTTTGTTGGTGGTATCGCTATTTCTTCATAGACTTCCATTTCTCATCTTTTGCTCGCATTGTGCATGGTTTACTTTTCGAGTTCCTTTGTTCTGTGTTATTGAGCCGTGCAACCAGCAGCCTCAAGGCGTCGTACTTTTTATTCTCGTTTCACCGCTGCCCTGGTCGACCCCTCTCCCCCACTCCTTCTTTTTCAGGAACTTTGCTCTCTTAGCTTTCCACCACACGGAGTTTAAGTTTGGTGTCGAAAATATGAAACGTGAAATGGACAAACTATAATCATTACAACATTAACTTACTGCAAGAACCACAAAGTTGATTTCTTTATGTTTTATTCGACATAGAAAGTTATATGCAAAATCAAATTGCGTAAATAGTATGAACATAACAGTTATATTTGAGGACCTCCTTTTCGCAATATTCTTTGATGAACCCCGAATGCGCTTTCTTCAGTAAGTAGAATTACTGAAATTTCAAAATAAATACTACACAGATATCCCTGAATTGGGCTCCCCAAATATCACGTTTAGGCACATGTCTGTATGTATGTAGGTTGCGTTTATATACGAGGTTATATAAACTTTTCGCCTTATGCTTTCGCTCAGAGATGTCCCACCTGGGGTATCGGCATAATTTTTTCCCTCTCTAATTTTGTGTTGTTTTTTATACATTTTGTTCTTGTTGTAACTTCATAGTGAACATTCTAATTGAGGAAACTTATAATTTTCGCATTCAATAAAGAAATAAAGAAAGAGAGAAATAAAGAAAGAGGGAAATAAGGAGAGAAAGAAGCAAGGAAGGAAGGAAGGACGGACGGACGGAAGGAAGGAACGACGGAGGGAAGAAAGGAGGGAGGGGGGAAGGAGGGAGGGAAGGAGGGAGGGAAGGAGAGAGGGAGGGAAGGAGGGAAGGAAGGAGAGAGGAAGGGAAGGAGGGAAGGCGGGAAGATGGGAAGGCGGGAAGGCGGGAAGGAGGGAAGGAGGCAAGGAGGCAAGGAGGGAAGGCGGGAAGGAAGGAAGGAGGGAGGGAAGGAAGGAGGGAGCGAAGGAAGGAAGGAGGGAAGGAAGGAAGGAGGGAGGGAAGGAAGGAGGGAGGGAAGGAAGGAAGGAGGGAAGGAAGGAAGGAGGGAAGGAGGGATGGAGAGAGGGAGAGAGGGAAGGAGGGAAGGAGGGAAGGAGGGAAGGAGGGAAGGAGGGAAGGAGGGAAGGAGGGAAGGAGGGAAGGAGGGAAGGAAGGAGGGAAGGAAGGAGGGAAGGAAGGAGCGAAGGAGGGAAGGAGGGAAGGCGGGAAGGCGGGAAGGCGGGAAGGAGGGAAGGAGGGAAGGCGGGAAGGCGGGAAGGAGGGAAGGAGGGAAGGAGGGAAGGAGGGAAGGAGGGAAGGAGGGAGGGGGGAAGGAGGGAGGGAGGGAAGGAGTGAAGGAAGGAAGGAGGGAAGGAAGGAAGGAATTTCCAGTAAGTTTGGTCTTTGTCAGGTTGAGTTAGCTGGATGATGTTCTTTCCAGGGTTTTCCCTTATCATGACAGACGAGTGTCCGTTAACTCTAGGCTACATGGATCCCGGGCTCATATGAGCACCATTTCACCCGTCTGATATGACTTAAGATTGCAGGATATAAACTTTAAGAAAATCCAATATGTAACGTGAAAGGAGTCGAAATACGAGATCCTTGATAGAAGACACTACCTCAGCACTCGCCTTGTCGGTCAGTAGGCACCAGGTATCGAACCCGGAAGAGCTTTCTGTCTTTATACTTTTACTTAATTTTGGTTTGAGAGATAGGGTTCATGGTCACAGTACGAACGTATAGGTGCTACAAAACCCATAGAGGGGCTGTGGCACAAAGCGAAAACCTTGCTATAATTAATTAGATAAAGGGAATGTGGCTCTCACAGCAAGAGAAGCCACATACACACGTGGAGTACATGCTATTTGCTTTAGCAAGGAAACCTTAACAGGTTTCAGCGGACTATATTGACTTTTCATTTCTTCTAAAACCTCTCCCTCTCAAATCTTGGCGAGACAGAACTTTAAAGCTGCAAGCATAAGCGAAACCGAGATTTCAAGTTCCCTGCTCTTAATACATACCATTACATAGCTAATGTGACACAATCACATGACTTTCCCTTCATTATTGCGAAACTATTCCTACAAATGCTCCCTTTACCTACTTCATATTAATCTTATTTCTAAATTTTCTTTGAGGGAATATCAGATTATAGTAAGCAGACTTTAATGAACAACCAAACCTTTTAAGATTAGATTAGATTATTTATTGTGCACATTCAAATATTTTACAATTTACAACTTTAGGCTACATTTATTTGTCTTTACCTTGTTGCTACCTTGGCTTACATGACAACCTGGTCTTCTGTTCTGTCAGGTAGCTCTTAACCTCCATGTCTCCTTGTTACTTACTTAGACCCTTTCTTCCCCCTCATCTTCCTTTCTTATATTCTTTATATTTATTTGTGTTTACCTTGTTGCTACCCTGACTTACATGTCACCCTGGTCTTCTGTTCTGTCAGGTAGCTCTTAACCTCCATGTCTCCTTGTTACTTAATTAGTCCCCTTCTTCCCTCTCATCTTCCTTTCTTATATTCTTTATATTTATTTGTGTTTACCTTGTTGCTACCTTGACTTACATGTCACCCTGGTCTTCTGTTCTGTCAGGTAGCTCTTAACCTCCATGTCTTCTTGTTAC
The DNA here is from genome assembly GCA_030765055.1 of Mantis religiosa. Taxonomy (NCBI): domain Eukaryota; kingdom Metazoa; phylum Arthropoda; class Insecta; order Mantodea; family Mantidae; genus Mantis; species Mantis religiosa. The sequence continues at coordinate 204,593,476 of CM060949.1, read as the reverse complement.
TTAATTAGACCCTTTCTTCCCCCTCATCTTCCTTTCTTATATTCTTTATATTTATTTGTGTTTACCTTGTTGCTACCTTGACTTACATGTCACCCTGGTCTTCTGCTCTGTCAGGTAGCTCTTAACCTCCATGTCTCCTTGTTACTTAATTAGTCCCTTTGTTCCCCCCTCACCTTCCTTTCTTATATTCTTTATATTTATTTGTGTTTACCTTGTTGCTACCTTGACTTACATGACAACCTGGTCTTCTGTTCTGTCAGGTAGCTCTTAACCTCCATGTCTCCTTGTTACTTAATTAGACCCTTTCTTCCCCCTCATTTTCCTTTCTTATCTTCTTTATATTTACTTGTGTTTACCTTGTTGCTACCTTGACTTACATGTCACCCTGGTCTTCTGCTCTGTCAGGTAGCTCTTAACCTCCATGTCTCCTTGTTACTTAATTAGTCCCTTTGTTCCCCCCTCACCTTCCTTTCTTATATTCTTTATATTTATTTGTGTTTACCTTGTTGCAACCTTGAATTACATGTCACCCTGGTCTTCTGTTCCGTCAGGTAGCTCTTAACCTCCATGTCTCCTTGTTACTTAATTAGTCCCTTTCTTCCCCCTCATCTTCCTTTCTTATATTCTTTATATTTATTTGTGTTTACCTTGTTGCTACCTTGACTTACATGACACCCTGGTCTTCTGTTCTGTCAGGTAGCTCTTAACCTCCATGTCTCCTTGTTACTTAATTAGTCCCTTTCTTCCCCCTCATCTTCCTTTCTTATATTCTTTATATTTATTTGTGTTTACCTTGTTGCTACCTTGACTTACATGACACCCTGGTCTTCTGTTCTGTCAGGTAGCTCTTAACCTCCATGTCTCCTTGTTACTTAATTAGTCCCTTTCTTCCCCCTCATCTTCCTTTCTTATATTCTTTATATTTATTTGTCTGTACGTTGTTGCTACCTTGGCTTACATGACAGCCTGGTCTTCTGTTCCGTCAGGTAGCTCTTAACCTCCATGTCTCCTTGTTACTTAATTAGTCCCTTTGTTCCCCCTCATCCTCCTTTCTTATATTCTTTACATTTAATTGTGTTTACCTTGTTGCTACCTTGACTTACATGACACCCTGGTCTTCTGTTCTGTCAGGTAGCTCTTAACCTCCACGTCTCCTTGTTACTTAATTAGTCCCTTTCTTCCCCCTCATCTTCCTTTCTTATATTCTTTACATTTAATTGTGTTTACGTTGTTGCTACCTTGACTTACATGTCACCCTGGTCTTCTGTTCTGTCAGGTAGCTCTTAACCTCCATGTCTCCTTGTTACTTAAGTAGTCCCTTTGTTCCCCCTCATCTTCCTTTCTTATATTCTTTACATTTAATAGTGTTTACCTTGTTGCTACCTTGACTTACATGACACCCTGGTCTTCTGTTTTGTCAGGTAGCTCTTAACCTCCATGTCTCCTTGTTACTTACTTAGCCACTTTCTTCCGCCCTCATGTTCCTTTCTTATATTCTTTACATTTATTTGTGTTTACCTTGTTGCTACCTTGACTTACATGACACCCTGGTCTTCTGTTCTGTCAGGTAGCTCTTAACCTCCATGTCTCCTTGTTACTTAATTAGTCCCTTTCTTCCCCCCTCATCTTCTTTCTTATATTCTTTACATTTATTTCTGTTAAACTTGTTGCTACCTTGACTTACATGACACCCTGGTCTTCTGTTCTGTCAGGTAGCTGTTAACCTCCATGTCTCCTTGTTACTTAATTAGTCCCTTTTCCCCCCTCATCTTCCTTTCTTATATTCTTTATATTTATTTGTGTTTACCTTGTTGCTACCTTGACTTACATGACACCCTGGTCTTCTGTTCTGTCAGGTAGCTCTTAACCTCCATGTCTCCTTGTTACTTAATTAGTCCCTCTCTTTCCCCTCATCTACCGTTTTTATATTGCTTACATTTATTTGTGTTTACGTTGTTGCTACCTTGACTTACATGTCACCCTGGTCTTCTGTTCCGTCAGGTAGCTCTTAACCTCCATGTCTCCTTGTTACTTAATTAGTCCCTTTCTTCCCCCTCATCTTCCTTTCTTATATTCTTTACATTTATTTGTGTTTACCTTGTTGCTACCTTGACTTACATGTCACCCTGGTCTTCTGCTCTGTCAGGTAGCTCTTAACCTCCATAACTCCTTGTTACTTAATTAGTCCCTTTCTTCCCCCTCATCTTCCTTTCTAATATTCTTTACATTTATTTGTGTTTACCTTGATGCTACCTTGACTTACATGACACCCTTGTCTTCTGCTCTCTCTGTAAGAACTCACCTATACTTCTTACCTTCTTTACCTCCCTTCCAGTTAACACTTTTATAGCTACCATCCTCTTCTCTACTTTCTCCCATTTTTCCTCCCAAAACTTTTTTCTCTGCATTGCAACCTCCTCGCATTCTGTTACATAGGGTTCTATGCCCTTTTCCCCCAACACAATTCACAAATTCCTATTTCTCTACATCCTATCCCTCTTAGAAATATTGTTGCTGTTGTCATCCAAGCTAACCTTTCTCTCTCTGTTTGTTGCTTCTCGTCCACAATTTCTTTTTATTTGCATTTAAAATTGTAATGATTTCATATTTTCCAGACTTTCCCGTATTTCCTGTCTTCTGTCTTTCTATATCTTCTATTCTGCATTTTACAAATTTACCCAAATCGCTTGTATTCCTTTCCTCTAATCTCCATATCTCCCGCTCCTATTGTCTCCATAAATCCTCCTATTTGTGCCCACCAACTATTTGAGTCTTCTAATTGTTTTTGCTGTCTCATGGATCATTTTATGATTTGCCCTTATTCTTTGGCCAAACACCTATACCAAAATTTTATTATTCTTTCCATTATTATTCCATTTCTTCTTGTATTTCCTAATTCTACTAAAGCTACTACCCTGGGTGCTGATCTTGGTAAGCCTAGTAGCTCTTTACAAAACCTTCTGCAGTTTTGGTACACCGTTTTGTTTACCTCTGTGCCCCCCCCTCCAGATCTCCACTGCATACAACATTTCGGATTCAACTAGTGCATCATACATTCTTTTTAACCACTTGGTTGTCATTTCTAGCTTATATTTGCATATTCTTATCCCTTTCATTGCCGCCCTTCCTTTTGCTTCAATTTTTCTCCTGTGTGCTCCCCACTTTCCATTGTTATTCAACCACAGTCCCAAGTATTCAAATTCATTGACTAATTCTACCGTTCTGCAATTTAGTACCCACTTTTCACCTTTTTTTAAGTTTAGCTCCCTTCTTAAGAGCTCGCCGCCATATAACGGCTTTGACATTAAGTTCATTATATGGCGAGAGAAAAAACATTCGAATTGCTTCCTATTTAGGAGTAATTATGCCTCTTTCAAGAAGAGTGTCCTACACTTGAACCTAAAAGAGTTGTATAAATGATAGGGCTTTATTTAATTTTTTATTTTATTTTGGAACATAATTGATGTCGTTACGTGTAGAAGAGGGCATCAGTTAACTGAGTGCCGCGACTACGTTGGGTTGTACGTATACGGTTGTCCCAGGATTCGAATGGCAGAGGAATGTATATTAGCTCCGACATCGCCAAAAAGAGGCGAGTTGTTATTCATAAGATTATTTACTGTTTATGGCTTGTTGCCATAAACTCGAGATTTAACATTTCTAGAAGTAAACAAACAACGTTAAATCACATGATCTTGGGGGCCAGTTGCCACCACCAAGACGGGAAATGATGTAATCTCTGTACTTCTTCAAAACATCGATTGTTTCTATGAACATGAACAGAGCTTTCGTTTGATGCAACCTGAGAAGTGTGGACTGGCAGAGCATTGTTTTGATAACGACCATAGAGCCAACTTTCGGGAGACGAACATCTTGGCTAAATGCAACAGTTACTGGGAGCGGAGAATTAAGGAGGCTTTGGCCATTTCCTTCGAGAGGAGCACGCTTAGTTGTGATGTTGGACTTCAGTTCACCTCCTCTTGGAAACTGGCCTTAAAATGTAAATCCGTCGACTTAAGAAGCACATTGATAATCAAGTTAAGCAGATACGTTTCTTTGATCCAATTAATGTTTTATACTCACTCCATCTCCTGACCTGGCATATAACTTACTGAAAACAGTCTTTTTCTCAGTAATGCGAATTTTGATTGTGTTTTGTCTTTGTTTATATTTCTGTTGTATGCGGAAGGTACCGCGTGAGATTACTTGACGAGGCTTCATCCCTCCGTTATGTGGAGGATGAAAGTAAGCGCCGGGCCTCCAAATTTTACGAGAGTTTACCTCAACACTATAGCGCCCTAGCTAGATCTCTTGAGGACTATCTTATCACGCGATAAGATAGTCCTTATCTTATCTTATCACGCGAAAGTCGCTTAAAGCGATACCGGCTACGCCGCATGGCTTGGTGACACTACCGGTAACCATAAGACTCCCATTCCTGCCTAAATCAAATAACAATCACCCAAGATTCTTGTCTGGATACTTAAAATTCTGCTCATCTTTTTCCAAGTTGATTAACTTATCCACCAGCGGTACACGATGGCCGTAGCACCCGAATCTTCAGTCGTCGAGAAGCAACATGCTACCTCCCTTCTTCCCATCTACATAATTTTCATCCGACATCCTGCAACATCCACATCCCGTCACTACGTGGTTAAGCTCTTTCCGGAGCAGGTACACGACTTAACTTCCTTCGGGCTGTTCCTCAGCCTGCCAACTGCTGTGTGTGTGTATGTGTGTGTGTGTGTGTGTGTGTGTGTATCCAGTTACACATTTGTGGCTATAACATTTCTTAAAGTATCCTGATGTGATGTACCTTCCCAAACGTCGATTTCAAATCGTCTTTTCGATTTACTTGCTTCCCGAGAAGAACTGGAACAAATTCGTCACCAGAAAAGCTTCAGGTCATATTTTAAGTCGTTAATACGAGGTTTATTCGTAAAGTAAGGTCCGTTATTTTTTAAAGATTAAACCATCATAGATATTTGCAAATATTTTTTATTGCATTCCTTACCTTTTTTATTTTTCTACATAGTTGTCATATTTATTTAAACATTTGTCATAACGTTCTACAAGCTTCAGTATACCGACGTCATACACGTCTGCCACCTGTGAGGATAACCAGTTTTCAACTGTTTCCTTCACCTCGTCATCTGTGCGGAAGCGCTTGCCACAGAGAAACTCCTTTAGGTAGCGGAACAAGTGAAAATCTCTCGCGCGCCGGGTCTGGACTAAACGGTGGGTGGTCAATCTGTACCGATCCAAAAGAGCTGATGAGATCTTGGGTTCGCCTGGCAGAATGTGATCTGGTATTGTGATACAGCAACAACACTCCAGACGTCAGAATGCCACGTCGCTTATTCTGTATTGCACGTCGGAGGTTAATCAGAGTAGCGCAGTAAGCGTCTGCATTGATGGTTGTCCCTGTTCCATAAACTCGACTAGCAACACACCATGTCCATCCCAAAATACGGATGCCATAACTTTCCGTGTTCAAATTGTCTGCTTGGCCTTGTTCTTGACCTTGACCGGTGATGTCGTGTGGCACAATTCCATCGATTGACTTTTTCACTCAGGAGTCATGTGAGAAACCCACGTCTCGTCCCCAGTGACGCTGTGCTCCAATAGTTGATTCTCTTCCTCATGATATCGGCTCAAAGCTTTCAGTGCACAAGCCATTCTTGTCATTTTCTGTTCCTCAGTAAGCAGCCTTGGAACCCAACGTGAACACAATTTGCGAAATTACAACTTTTAAGAAACAATTTTGTACAGAGTTGTCCTACCCACATCCGGAAATTCTATTGCTGCAGTGAAAATTGTGAATCGCCGGTTTTCACGGATCCTGTCTTTCACGACATTGACCAAATCTTGTGTGATCACTGATGGTCGGCTAACATTGTTGCGTTTGCTTTCAAAAGCTCGAACCCACTTACGTTCTTTGCTGTCTTTCGTTGCATTGGAGCCGTACATTTCACTGATCTGTGGATGAACGTCCGCTGCTAAAATGTTCCCTGCCATCAAAAACCAAATCACAGACTGCATTTCACAGTCGGCGGGCCGCTCGATTGTTTGAAACGTTTTCAACTGTCACTGTTAACAGCACACTGCACCAGACCCAATCTGAATGGTATTGTTTACCCGCAAGGCATGCCGGAAGCTGGTCCGCATGCGGGTTTAAATGTTCACGCGAAATTGGATGAGCTACGGCGAATCAGACCTTACTTTAAGAATAAACCTCGTACTTCATTTGGAATAGAATAATCAGACGTATCATTTGTCATTACTCTCCTTCAGCAGTTCCAACAATTGGAACACGATACTATTCGTGTTGACAGATAACGAATAAGCGAATTATGACCATAGACGTCCTTTCTCCATCAAATTTCAATAAATCTTCTTCACATTGCCGAGATAAATCACATTTCACCTGCAGAGATCCAATATATGGATGACACTACAATAAGTGCCCCTGGCAACGTATTGTACGATGGCTGTGCACTAAAGAATGATCACAGTCTTTTTTGACAAAATACCTTTACTTATTTTGATGGTCCTTCTCAAAATAATCTCCCCTGAATGCGATGCACTTGTCTTAGCATTTCTGCCAGTCTTCGAAGGCATGGTAGAAAACATTTTTTGAGAGATCCTTCAAAATTGCCTCCACAGCCTTCACCACTGCTTGTGATGATGGATAATGCCTCCCACGAAGGCGTTTCTGTAAGTTAGGGAATATAAAAAAGTCACATGGGGCTAAATCTGAACCATAGGGAGTGTGAGGGAGCCACTTCACGTTGATTTTTGCAAGATATTCAGCAACAACATTGGCAATATGCTGCCGCTCATTATCGTAGTACAGCATCCAGCCTGCTTCACCAAAATGTGGTCTTTTGCGCCTGATATGGACTTGCAATGTTTTCAGTACATCCCTGTGGTATTGTCCAGTTACTGATGTGTGTGCAGCTACAACATGCTAACAAAACATTCCATGAATATCAAAGAATGAGATGACCATAACTTTCCCAGCAGAAGCAACCCGTTTTGCTTTTTGGGGGGTTGGTGATGGAGATTTCATCGCTGAGCTTTGTGGTTTGCTCTCAGGATCAAAATGATGTAGCCAAGTTTCATCAGCAGTAATTACGTTTGAAAGAAGCACCGTATCTTCGTCTCACATCAACTTTAACTGCATGCAGATCTGCATGCGACTGACCTTTTGTTCGGGAATCAACATTCTTTGAACCCATCGCGCACAAACACGTCTCATGTGTAATGCTTCTGCCACCAACCTGTGGGTGGCACCCAATGAAATGTTCCGTATTTCAGAAAGTAATCTTAAGGTAATTCGTCGATCCTCTCTCACAATGGCAGCAGCAGTGTTGATGTTTTCTTCCGTAAGAGCATCGGGTCCACATTCCTTTGAAATCGATTGTCTCCCCTCTTTAAACATGTTAAACCAGCTTCGAGCTGTGCTGTAAGGAAGAACAGACTCCCCATAGGCCTCCTGTAATACTGAATAGGCCTCAAGTGAAGATTTGTTGTGAAGAAATCAGAATTTCGAAGCCGCATATTGATCCTCGCGTGTTACGTCCATTGCAGCGGTAGGCGATACTGAACATGTCTGAACTTACCTAGTTCTCACAGGTGGGAACCAGGAATACCTACAATGAAACTACTACGGCTTGTCTGTTTCACATTAAGCTAACAGAATATAATACGATTAAATTTTAGTGCGAAAACTGACGACCGTAAAAAGTTCATTCTTTATTGAACAGCGCTCGTACATTGAAGAAGTTTCAAATTAAATAAATGAAACTGAATTAGGAGTATGTTAAATTCCTCCTGTTGTCACGATTTCCTAAAGTAGATGGAAATATGGAAACAACTTATATAATTCCATATGAAATAGTCAGACACTTTTACTGTACTCATGTAGACAATTTTTTACAATGAGAAAAATAACTCAGGTATGGAATTCGAAACATGAGACAAAACATAAAAAGAAGGTCTTCAAAGACAGGGAGAAACTCGTGCTGTGTAAAAAACCATGCAGGGAGTGTAGCCTTCAAAACGACCAATTCCCTTTCCCAATAATTTAGCCCGAACTACACCCTTGCTTCATTCCAGCTTTCTTTTTTGTGCCTCTTTGTATGTGCGTTTGTATTGGGTGAAAATCTGTGAGCTAGAAGAGGGGCAGAAAGGGAAAAGGGGGGTAAATAAATAGTTCTCTCTAACTTTTTAACTACGTACATGCGGTCTCCGAGGTCGTTTTTCCAACACAGTGCCCCAACCAAACCTGCCAACAATTCTCGGCATTACTAGTCTACACCTCTGAACCGAGCCGAGCCTTCGCCATCAGCAATTTTGAAAATCACTTTGCATTCCCACCTCCCTTTTCACCCCTCGTTCGCTCACGGCAGCTGCGCTACATTCACCCAGCAAAACAATGCCAATGGCCTTCCTGATTTAAAATGTATGAAAACATTCCGTTCGTTTAAGGTCTTTACCTTAGCGGTCTTTGTTTTAGCTTCATTTAGCTACAAAATGTGCGCGTTTTTGAACAGACGCTCTAATGCCTTAGAGATTAACATTTCGGGTACAGAAACAAGAGAAGGCGTGGAATTAGTAAAAATTCTGGAATTCTTTCATAAAACTACCAGAAGAAACGTAACCCTAAGCCAGGCGCGGCTCTGGGCGAATTAATTTGGTGACCCGGAAAATTTGCTAACCTAAATACGCAAAACCGGATATTATACTGGAATAATTTGAACTGCCCTCTGTATATGAATCCAAAAGTGCCTCAAAATTACCTCGCTTAAATTATGTCCACGAATAGCTCAACCATTGCAATTGGCAGTTCTTTTACGCCAAAGAGTACTTGCTACAAATTAAAACTTTAAAGACAATTAGAAAGAGGTTAATAATATGTATGTTGCATCTCTGCTTCATATTATTTTGTGTAAATATGAGGAGATTTTGATCCGTTATTTGGAAGAGTCTGAACTACACAGGTGGCCAAAGTATTAGACTAAGCCGGATTTTAATCATAAAAATAAACATACTTAACCTAACTCCGAATTAGTGACATGTAACAATGTAACAATGGATGTAACAATGATTGAATGATACGTATAGAATCATTCGGGGATATTTCGCGTACATTTATTGCGTGTATTTAATAAATGCTCACGCAAGTTTATTGCACATTTCAAACGTTTATCTTTAGAATTCTTGGCTTTATTTTGTCAATGGAACTCTTCTGTGTTATAATAAAACTTTTAAAGTTACATGCACGCAGTGAAAGATGAGAACCTGTAAGATTTAATGTTAAAAGAAATTTGAGGTTATGAGGAAGACAAGTGACAAGTGACTTATCACCTAGATAAACTGGTATTACGAGGGCACTAATAGCAGCAGGACTGTATACACAAAGTGAAATAGCAGAGAAACACGAAATATAAAAGTCTGTAAGCATAATTAAAAAATAGATGAAAACAATAAGTTATATCAGGCATAGCAAAGCGGAAATGCGGTAGAAAATGCAAGTTGAACCCTAAAAGTTTAAGAAAAGGTATCGCTGAAGCACGCAGAAACCGAAAAGTCACTAGTAGAAACTTGAGGAATACTTTAGTAGTTAGAGGCTTAGAATTATCAGCAACAACTATAAGAAGAACCCTGTTCAATGCGGTTTGAAGATCCGAAGTCCCAGAAATTAAGAAAATCTCACAGCACAAATAGCAAGAAAGAAGCTCAACTGGGAAAAGGGAGTTAGTGCACTGGGACGTCATTTTTACTCAGAAAAAGCTAATTTTTACCAATATTAAAATTTTAATATACAGAAAACTAAAAATTATCAGAAATTTAAATTCAGTATGAATGCACATTATTTGTGCATTTAACTACTGTATAATATTTAAATTACGTTCACATAGCTACATGTAAAAGGGGCATAAATCACACCGTGTGTCCTGAAAAAAATATTGCACCCTATATTTCAGGTGCACTTTACTTGTAGGAATTTAAAGCTACATGCACCAAATTTTATCCTAAATAACCTAAGATACAGTTTTATATCTACTGAATAAAAATCACATATATTTTATACTATGCGTATGAAAAATTAATTAGTTTGGAGTAAAAAAAAAAAAGATAATATTTTTAAGGACTAAATATTTGTTTTCATCCATTTTATAAATCACATGAATATATATGTTAGTCGAATGTGTTCAAGGAACATTGAGAAATAACCAATATAAATTTTGTGTTAATATATTTTATAGTTTTTGAGAAACATGCCCCTTAAGTATGAAAAATCAAGGTTTTGGGAAATCACCATCAAAGATTAAGCACCATTCTCAGGAAGTGGGCATATCATTACGCCGCCATGTTTAAATTGACGAATTAAAGGGCTTTAATACCAGCTGACAACCTATGTTATATATAATTTTAAAGCTAAAGAATTATATGACCTTTAACATTAAAACAAAAAATGTATTTTTTGAAACCTATCGACCTGCCATTGCCCTTAAACATTGCTCCTCTGATGACTGCAAAAAGGTAATTAAATTGCTCAACTGTGTTATTCTTTCTCACAAAGATAATTTAATTTAATAACCAGATTCGGTTATGGATAGCTTTTAAAGACTATACAAAGGTATTATTTGGGATAAGTTATTAAGTATATTGTTGACCAGTAGATGCCATTTATATGGATTTCACTATTCATGTGTGCTTTAGTGCTAAATTCGTGCTTGAAGCTACTGATGTAAGCAGTGAGTATGTCTGGAGGACATCTAAAGAAGAGTTTAATCCTCAGTGTGTACAACCAACTACGAAATACCCTATAAAAATGATGGTCTCTGTCCATGATAATGGAAGATTGTACATTGTTGAGGAGACCATGAAGCAAGATCAGTACCTAGGAGTTCTTCAAACTCGACTACTACCCAAGATAATGGATTGCTTTGGAAATGATTTATGCATCTTTATGCATGATGCTGCACCGTGTCATAAAGCGAAGAAAATAGCAAAATATTTACGTTATTTAGATCTTTCAGTGTTTCCATTGCGAGGAAATAGTCCTGATATGAACCTGATCTAGAATTTATGGTCCATTGTGAAGAAGAAAATCAATAAAACCAACATCACAACTAAAACCCGACATATCGAGAGACTTTTAAGTATCTGACAACATAATGCGGATATTACAAAGAAGTGTAAAACATTAGTTGAGGGTATGCCTAACAGAATAAAAGTTTGAATTTAAAACAAAGGAATGTATACCAAGTATCGGTCATATATATGTATCTGCGAGCTCGTGTATTAATGTTAGATAAATTAACAAAGTTTTCAGTGCTTTAGTCTCATAATTTGACCACCTCTGTATACAAACTTAATATCATAAGGAATGAAGGGAGGAATCACTATCAAAACTTTCTACATTATTACAGGATAAATTAATTTATAACTGCGAAAATAAATGAAGGTATTTAATTCGTTATTTGGGTTTAAATAAATTCCTGCCAGTAGAAGAATCCTTCATGTCTGTGTCACATAAAACTTCCAGTGTTTCCAATTCAGGTCCAATTGGAGTTAACACCTTTACAGTGATGATGTAAGCGAAACAGGTTTAAAAATCAGCGCCACTTCAAACAAATATTTGGAATACTCGGAAATACTAGTTGACAAATATACGATGGAAAATACAAGTACTCAAACAGAATTAAAAGTTTTTCATAAATAAAAATATCTTAATAAAAGAATAATTGAAAACCTGGCCTTAAAATATGTATTTTCATCCATAAGTAGAGTTATGAGTATACATTTTTCTCTTACAGTGGCACATTTACGTGCTTTTTCAGAAGTTTTTCCACAATGTATTATTATTTATAAGTTACATTAATATTAATTCTTATCAAAAGTTCACTTTTGATCACAGAAATTAAAAAACAGATTAAATTAAAAAGACTTAAATTAATTAATAAATTAATGAATAATTAATAAATTAGTTATTTAAAAATTAAAAAGAACTAAAAAGAATTAAAAAGACAGATGCTGATGCTTTTGAAACTGGATGAAGATGAGCTTTTGATCGTCCGGCAACAATGGATGAATCCTGTATCTATCAGTATGATCCAGAGACAAAAACCATAAGTATGGAATGGAAACATGCCGATTTCCACCTCCCAAAGTATCAAAGGTGCAAAGATCAGCTGGGATGGTCATGCTTTCAGTTTTCTGGAACTGTCGTGGAGTCATCTTACAGATTATCTTGCCAAGGGTCAAACCATCACTGGCAGATACTACTACAAGCTTCTGGATAGCTCTAATTAAGAAACGACTAGGTATACTCTCCAAAGTTGTTCGTCTCTTGGCTGACAATGTACCAGCTCATTCATCTCAAATTGCAGTTGACAAACAAACGAATGTGGCTTTGAGATCTTACAGCATCCACCTTACTCGCCCGATCTCGCACCAAGTGACTTTTCTTGTTCCCGGGAATGAAGAATCCGTTGCATGGTCGCCGATTTGAAAACACAAATGACGTCATTAATGAAGTGGAAGAGCTTTTAAAGGGAATTCTGCAGACTTCTACAATCAAGGTATTCGGAAGGTTAAGAAACGCTGAGAATAATGTGTAAATCTGGATGCTGTATACGAAGAGAAGAACTAACAAGCACATATGAACAGAAACTCCCTATCACATTTTGAAGGATAATAATTAAAACTTTACAACCCCTCCTAAATGACATTATTCATGTGATATGAAAAAATCCTAATCCACTATGAAGTAAGTTAATTAGTGTATGAGAAAGTGACCAGCTGGCTGTATGTTTTCCTGTTCCCCATTAAGACATGACGAGATGCTTAATATCTTCTAAACAGACTATATGTGTTGTTTTATATGATTAAGAAAAGGTATGATATCATAAGTACTTCCAGTAAGGCGAACATTAAACAATTGCTGCAGGCTAGGTAGCTAGTTTGACAGTAAACGTTTGCAGTTGTTTTGCGCATGCCAAAAACGTGAATCAGAATGAACACTCTCAAGGATCTCGCCAAAAACAACGTGTCTCGGTTTTTTCCATTTATCATGCACATTATCTTAACATGTGGCTTTTATTCCAATTTTGGAGTACACGTATATGCATTTCCAGAAGCCATAGTGTCAGAATTTTCCATGGAAAGCAATGTTTTCTCTAAATGTTAAAATTATTGCATAGTGGTTATGAATTTTAGAGAAACAAAACACAGAGGATAAAATGGTAGCTGGTAGCTTGATCTGCATGAAAGTAACGACTTTTGGTGAGCGTATGGGGGAACAGTAATTGGTTAGCAGGCTCGGGAGGAATGTGATGGCGGACAGAAGCCTGTCTAGAGCCGTGACGTCCATCACCCACACCCCTGTGACGTATGAACGTACCCCCACCCACATACGCTGTCGTATTCATGCTCAATAGAGATTTCCGAAGGTAGCACCTCATATTCGCACAGTGGTCTTGTTCCAGCTGAGAATCGTTTGCTGAAGATTTATTTCACGTTTTTTCATTCTCCAATCTCCCTGCTTCAATTTTCCTCTTCTCGTACAGCGTCCCCAGCAAGGAGATCTATGGTGTCCTGCTGTGAGGGGAATGTATCTTTTAAGCTGGACTTGTATTACTATTGGAAATATCACCGACAAATTTCACTGCAGTACTGTGTTTTTAGGAGCGTTCGAAACGGTGACTTCATCGAGTTTTTCCAAACTGTCACTTAACTCAGTTTTCGATGTGACTTATTTATCTCGAGGGTTCGCTTACTACAAATACCTCAGTAATATGACATTTACTTCACTTTCTCCGCTTGACGTAAAAGGCGTAACGAAGCACGCCTGTCGTGAACTTTTCTTCTGGACAGTTCATTCGCTGGTGACTCTTAAACATACCTCTCCATTCCCATTTAGTAACACCTTTCACACCTTCACCACAGACGTCACAAACTCTCGCTGTCCCTTGAACTCGCTGACACGCTTGCTGACTCGTTCAGCGCACGCTGACTTACTATATAACTCAGTTCACAAAAGCCCTCGTTTAGAGTGCCGTGGAAATGTTCCAGAATCTTCTGAATGTCGAAACACCCAGAAGGTTTTAGTTCTCCGACGTTAACGGATATATAGTATTATCACCTAATTACACTGGGGAACAAAAAAAAAATATTTTGATATACCCGAAACAAAATAGGCAAATTCTTATGTAAACTGATCTGCTGATTCCAAAAATGCCCCTCAAAATGCTGTATAACGTAACGTTTTTAGGTATTCATAATTTTTATGAAAACTTACAGAAATGTGATGTGATAACTCCTATTTGATTAATTGAAAATAATAAGTATTTTATTGCCAAATAACATTGAAAATAATAATTATTATTAATTATTATTATTAAAATGAATAAACACAAGATAATGATGAAAACCAATACCTGAATTATCTCAGAAGTGTTTCACTGTTGATTTTTTTTTTTTTTTTTTTTTTTTGTATTGACTCTCCCGTTTGAGGAACCAACAATAGTCTCCCAACATGGCTGAATCCCAACGATACCCTTGTAACGTCTTTCCATCTCCGAAATGTCCTGGTGAAAACGCTCACCTTGCCCCTAGGTTTGTAGGGAAACTATCAAGGTGAGAGTGCAAAAAGTGGATTTTAAGTGACATACGGCAACCCATTTCTTTGTAGCTCCTTAATAGTTCTGGGACTAAATTTTCATAATTTTCGTCTTTATTGTTGCCCAGGAAGCCTTCCACCACTGATTTAAATGATTTCCATGCTGCCAGTTCAACACGTTTAAGCTTTGATTCAAAAATACTGTCTTTAAGAAGTAGTCTTATTTGAGGACCGACAAATATACCTTCCTTCAATTTAGATTCAGTTATTTTTGGAAAGATACTTCTTAAATACTCAAATGCACTTCCACTTTTGTCCAAACCTTTAACAAAATTCTTCATTAACCCGAATTTTATGTGAAGTGGGGGGAGAAGAACTTTGTTTGGGTCTACTGGAGGTACATACTTAACATTGCTTGCTCCAGGGATATAGTCTTCCCTTTCCCCCATTCTTTCACTATAAAATGCTTTCCCTACTGTCCCATAAACACAAAAACAGCAATATTTTGTGAATTCTCCCTGCAGTCCCGTTAGCAATGCAACTGTCTTGAGGTCACTACAAATTTCCCAGCCATGGTTTTGATAACTAATAGCATCTAAAATTATGGACATGGAATCGTATGTCTCCTTCATTCCTATGGCATGAAATAAAGGAATTGAAGGTAGTAAATTGCCATTATGAAGCAACACTGCCTTTAAGCAGTATTTAGAAGAGTCAATGGCTGTTATTTTAAATTAAGTCAATATGACTTGGTATCATACCTCATTTCTGCAATTTTATATAAGAGAATAAGAATATCTCAAAAAAGTTACGTGATACAGCAATTTCAGAGGCATTTTTGGAATCAGCGAGTCATTTTGCATAAGAATTAGCCTATTTTGTTTCGAGTACAAAAAACGTGTTTCCTAGTGTTATCGGAAGGCACGCCCAGCAAGCAGCCGGGTGGCCGGCAGAATGCATTTAGCCCACGCCTACCCATTTATCTTGTAGTTGTAGCGAGGGGATAGTTGGGAAAAAATCACTAGCCATCTCTTTCCCCTCCCCTGGAGTCTGGAACAGTCGGGATATTTCATCTAACCGGGAACCTTTTAGATAACTCAGTTGGTCCTATATAAGCGACGCGCCTGGCTGGAGAGAGCTCAGGTCTTGGAGAGTAGCCGTGAGGAGTGCCGATTGAGTGGACGGACTGGAAGACGGTGTACGTGTATCAGAGGAGTTTTATGTAACTGTGAGCGTGCAATGGACCTGCGACAGACGAACTGGTGAATTTTAATTTTGTGCGCTAAGTAATTCTGTGTAATCGGCAAGTGTTCCAAATGTGATTCGGTGAAATAAAGTACATTTTGAGTTTGTGCAATTAGACTTTTAATTTCACGAACCCAAAAAGTCACAGCTGGTGTCAGAAATGGGATGACGCCAGCCAGCTTAATGTTCGGCCGAGAGCTACGCCTCCCTTGTGACCTGGCTTTTGGAAGCCCTCCGGAGGCGAAACAGCCAGCGACCGAGTATGTGGAGAACCTGGTGGACCACTTCCACGACATACACGAGATGGCTGGCCAGAACATCCAGAAGGCGAGCGACCGCATGAAGACCCGATACGAGAGGCAAGCTAACAGCCAAGGGTTCCAGCAAGGCGACCTGGTCTGGTTGTACCGCCCTATCCGGACCAAGGGACGCTGTCCGATGCTTCAGCAGCCATGGCAAGGACCGTACCGGGTGGTGAAGAGGATTAACGACGTGGTTTACTGCATCCAGAAGGTGCCCCAAGGAAAGATGGTGGTACACCTGGATCGCCTGGCCCGCTACGATGGTGCTGTCCGGGACGACCAGCCTTGACGAGGGAGCAGTGACACCTAATTATCGGAATGCACGGCTAGCTAGCAGCCGGGTGGCCGACAGGAGGCATTGAGCCCACGCCTGCCCATTTATCTTGTAGCGGCAGCGGGGGGATAGTTGGAGAAACATCACTAGCCATCTCTTTCCCCTCCCCAGAGTCTGGAACAGTCGGGATATTTCATCTAACCGGGAACCTTCTAGATAGGTCAGTTGGTCTTATATAAGCGACGCGCGGGGCTGGAGAGAGTTTCGTTCTTGGCGAGCAGCCGTGAGGAGTGCCGAGTGAGCGGACGGAATGGAAGACGGTGTGCGTGTATCAAAGGAGTTGTACGTAACTGTGAGCATCCACTGGACCTTTAAAAGACGAACTGGTGAATTGTAATTGGTGTAATCGGCAAGTGTTCCAACTGTGATTCGGTGGAAATAAAGAACATTTTGAGTTTGTGTTGTGCAATTAATTTCACGAACCCACGAAGTCACAGTATATACCATGTGGGAGCTGTTGATCCATGTTCGGCCCAGCGCGTACCTCCCGATTACATTGCGCAATAACTACGTAATCATTGTAGCACTACCCCCTTGTTTGTTCTACTGGTCTAATTTCAGCGTTTACATTTGTATCGGAATTATTTGGGGCAAAATTCTGCTATAATAAATGACGTTGACGGTGTTCTAATAGCCCCATGTTGTGGCGATCATTTTGGTATCGTATAATTTGGTGCAAAAGGCATGAGGGATGGAAGATGGTTAATTATTCTCACCCTTTCTGCTGATCTTGAAGAATTCTTGTAGATATATGCCTCGGTGCTCTGCAGCAATAAGTCTTCTATCTTTCTGGTGATAGTATCGGAGCGGGAATAATTTTCAAGGTAGAATAACAACTTTTCTCTTCTTAAAAAAATTGGAATATACTCTACTAAACCATCAATATATCAAATCACAATGTTAAACTTTGTAAATTATGTGCTTTTATAGAATGACTAATACTGCATTCTTGCACTTTAAGATTCTGCATACTTGTAGATTGGCACCACTGATAACACGTCTTTACACTTCAATGATCTCATGCAGAGTGACGCCAAAACTCTCTGTACATTTTCGAATCTCTGCACACAATGTTTCTGGGAAAATCTAAATTACTTTTACCCCATTGACCAACGTCCCAACCTTACGCAATCACATATCATAATAACCAATATGAAAAATGTTACGTAAGTTGTCATTCTTTGGCCTACCCAGTTTTACAATCTATTTTATGCAAACCACATTTTTAGGACAATCCAGATCAAATTCCCAAATACATGAAAAAGTATTAAATGGCCGTTACACATTGTAAAAGGATGGTCTGAAATGGTATCGGCCTCATCCAGAGATAGCGACACTACTTGCACGATTTATGTCCTTTCGCTGGTACATATCTTAATAAACCCTCAATATTTACGTCCTGTACTGTAAATGTTTTCTATAGTCACGGCAACAGGCATAAAAGTTTTGGCACAAATAGGAAAACAGTCGACGGATAAAGTTTCATGGTAATAATGAGCCTCGCTAAGCAGTTAATGATAGCGCGGCTATTGTAAACAAGCGCCGGCGGGCACAGATAACTGAGGTAAAGGACTTGCCGGCATAGATTAAGTTACGCTTCTAGAATGTGATAGAGTGATTGGAAATTTCTGCACTGATAGAGATTTTTCGGGTTCTGGCTGACTTTAGAACCATCTAGAGTTACGAATTAGATATTTAAGGACGTGACTGCTCGCAATGGCGCGCAACAAAAACCTAAGATATTGTCATCCTCCGATGCAGCGCCAGCTCCGAGCCATTGGCCGTTGGAGTGAGAAGTGGAGGATGGCCATTAGCCCCGAGAAGAGCTCTGCTCTTCTCCTGGCTAAGGTCCGAGCTGGGTGACCGGATTGGTCGCTGAGGTTGAGGCAGAGGCAAATCCCTTGGGTTCCCACTGCCAAATACCTTGGCGTCCACCTCGATCGCGGTCTCACCTACGCACCTCACGTCCGGGACAAAGTCGGACAAGGGCATGCAGCGTTAACACAGCTATACCCTATTCTAAAATCCACCATGCCAACGCACCTCAAACTACGCCTATATCGGGCGATTATACCGCCCCTGATTCTGTACGGCTGCGAAGTCTGGGGATCAGCGGCTCCCACCACTATTCGCAGACAAGGCACTGCGCATGATCTACGATACCGGGCGTAGATTCCCGTCCCACATCCTTCATACCTACTCCGGGGTCCCGTATATCGTGGATGTGGTGCGGGAGAGATCCCGCACCATCTATGATAAGCTGGATTCCCATCCAAACATATTGGTGAACACCCTTGGCCGTTACGACCACAGGGCTCCTCACCGCCGACCGAGCTACCGGTTACCCAAAGATGCTTTGGGTAACTAGAACTGAACAGGGCCTTATTCCCCTGACTCCAACCCCCCAAGCCCAGAAATGGGCTTCGTAAATTCAATACATAAACACTGTTGCTTTCCCTCCAGCCTGATAAGCGGACTGTGCTCAGATGCCTCCCAGGTAGGCGGAAGAGCGCAGCCAGCACTGGGCGCATCCCCCCTCCCCACGGGGCGACTGCGCGCACAAGGCTAGATATGTCCACTGCCGAAAACAACCGCCTGAGACAAAAGATGACTCTTCTATACTACCCAGATAAAGACGCAATAAGCGGCTAGGTGCTGGGCAGCAAACACTCCGTCCAGGTAAGCCTGGACGACTCGACTCTTCTGCTGGTCTGCTGCTGGAAAGGTTGTTGTAAAAACAGTGAGTTGTAGACAAGAGTGAGTAAGCAGAGTTAGTTGTGTAACAAGAATGTTGTTGTAAAGGGAGCTGAACTGGACGCAGTTGTCATCGACCTTGGAAGATTGTGTTATTATGTGATGTAATGTTGTTATGTGAGAATTGAACAGTGTATCTCTATTGAAATTAAGGAGATTTTTAATTTCTGCAACTCGGTCTTTTAATTCCACGAACCCAAAAATCACAATATCATATGAGAGGTAAAAATGCTAGAAGAGAACTCCTCTCAGAACTGGGAAAAGAGGTAATCGGACATCAAATTGAGAGAGGATTTTTTTCCCCAGTACAGAACACAACGCGTACGTTCAGCAATAGCTCAAGCTGGTTTCAAGGATCTTCTAAATGCCAACCACCAAGACCAAGATACAGATGTTCCAAATATTAAACGAAAATGATGTGATTCCTGCCCAATGTCAAAGTACAAGAAATTGAAGAAACAATGGTACAAATTTATCTGCATAAAACATGCAAAAGTAAAAGTCTTCTGCAATGAGTATTCCTCATTTCAAGTGGAGAATGAGTAGAACTTCATTTATGTTTTGATATTTCAGACATGGCTAGTACGTAACTCATATAGCTTACAGCAATGGAACGAATGCGTCGTGGGGGAAAGAATTTGTCTCTCAGTTTGTGGTCTGACTAGCTCTTTTCCCAGTTCTGAGAGGAATTCTCTTCTAGCATTTATACCTCTCATATAATGTAAACATTTACAGTACAGGACGTAAGCATTGATGCCTGCTAATTCAAATATATCAAGAAAAGGAGCAAGTGGCCACCTTCTTGTACCACGTTTCACTGAATAGTGTCTAGCCATCTTATCAACATTATCAACACCTGACTTTGTTGAGTTGTAGAACATTATCACTTAAGGTATTTTTTTATTTTTTTTCACGTCTTTTTTCACGTCTATCTTCCACAAAACGCAATTGCTAACTGTGTTCGTATTTTATACTAATTTGTTACTACAGTGCATGTTTATGTATTGTCTACTAATTCGTAAGAACAATGGATATACTAATGAAGGTTCGGAAGGTGCATTGTTGCCAAGTTTTAATAATTGTAATAAATTTGTAATATAGCATGATAATCACATACTGTGTACCTGGGGTATTTTCTGACCCTGTTACAAAAAACTCAAAATTCCATGAGACAGAACATCATATTACCATAAATATTGTGCCCATTTATAATAAAAGGTACACAAAAAGCATATCTGGAACATGAGAAGTCTACGTTCACATAAAACAGTTTCTACGCAGTTAAGGGGGGACTACCAGAAAATGTTTAAAAAATATAATTTTTTTATTGTTTTGTAAAATAGTATATAGTGTCAGCTATCAAACACCAAAATATTATGCCTGTACGTGGTCTGTGTGTAGCTTTAAAAAATTAAATGCCCTAGTGTTGC